>JAVCKT010028518.1:24977-53280 GCA_032273925.1 Rhynchotus rufescens
TGGCAGAGGCTTCTTTGGATTTCTACTACACAAATCAGAAACATTGCAGATAATAAAATGTAAAGTCTAAAGGTTAGTATTTTTGGAATCAGAATTGGTAGCTAACACACCCTATTCTGGCTCCGCAATCAAAACTGTAAATATGCCAATCTCATATTTCACAGATGCTTTATAAACGAATGTTGAGGATGGGTTTTAAGTCACTTCATCTGTCTAAAATTCGATTCTGTACCTTCCTCTGCAGTTGTGGAATAAGCACTTTTAGAGTGTAACTGAGCTCAGCCTAAGAACTGTATTTAAGATAAGTAGGATGAAATGCCTTCTGGAAATGTCCATCACTGACATTAGTTTAAGCTAGATCTTATCTCTGGTCATGGAAGTTCATTTCAAACTTGTGAAATGTCAGTATATCACATTTATCTGAAAACTGGGTAGATGTGTGAAAAGCTGGAAGTGGGAAGCTGGGAGCTTGGGAGAACAGGACTGGCAGTGAAACTAGAAACCTCTGGTACATATCCAGCCTTATTTCACCCCTGGGGCAGGGAAACAGCCTGCTCAAGGAGAGCACCCAGAGGAGACACCCACAGTTTCTCAGAGATTTTAACTCCTTAGGATGTGGACCTGGAAGTCTAACAGCTTTATGCTCTTTAACTGATGTGCTTGGTGTCTAATACTGCAGCAGGCATGATTTAAGGAGGTAGCAGGCTGTACAACATTGTTTTAAAGTGCAACTCAAGAAGGTGGGAGAAATCACAGGGTTAACCAGGGAAAAGAGGAGTCCGGGTGGTTTTTCGCTTCATTTCATGTTGCACGCATTCTTATTCCAGTACTTGTACCCACATTCCCTGTCACAATGCTCAAGTTCTCCAGTAAAAATAATTAAAAATGAAAAACAAAACAAAACAACAAAACACCAACAATAGCAAAAAGTAGTGCTAAGGAATGCATTGCTTTGCTTCTGCATCATCACAGCTGCAAGCTGACAGCATGCAGAGCCTGCTGTGGAGAGTGGTGGGTCTCTGATAGAGAGGACAACACTGCAGCATGTCTTTCATGGGAAGCATCATACAGGTACAGTCCACAGATGCTCCTGTGGACTATACATCTCTGCCAAGTAGCCAATAGCCAGAGTCTCCAACTTCCTCTTGGACCTTCCATTACAACATCTTGCAGAATCTTTTGGGCTTCTGTTAATTTTTTTTCCCTGATTGCAAGCAAGGAGTCAGGATGACTGTATCAGGATATGAGGCTTTCGCACCACTCCTGTGAGCCAGGAAACCCTCTGCTCTCTCAAGCCACAGGACGGAGCATACATACAGTGATTTCATGTCCTTGTCAAAAGTCCAGTCCCACTGCGCGGTGGGAACCTGGAGGGAGGCAGAAGCTTCCCCAGCACGTGGCTAGGCAGGGGAATTCACTCTCACAGGGCTCCGATGGGAATAAAAAAGGAGCAGGATTTCATGCTTGCTCAGATGCTTCTGGTAATTGCCCATGTGGAATTTTCTTTCTCTTTGCCTGCAGCTCAGCAGACAGGAAAACTCTGTTCTGTTCTGGGACACAAGAAGTCAGAAAACACTTCAGCTAAGCTGCAACCCAGAGACACTTTCTGAAAGGTTTTCTGCAAGACAACAACAAGCAGTTGGTACTGGTCTTCAAGGGAATAAGGACATATTCAGGACCAGTTTTTTGGGCAGTGGGCATGGAGGAGCCTCCTTCCTTTCCTCCAGCATGCCAGGAGTGCTGCGCTGCCCTTCTAGATGTAGACTGTGCTCTTGTAGGGCAAAGACTGTGTTCTTATTCTGACATGGTACAAAGCTTAGGGCAGAAGAGAGGTCAAACATCATAATCACACAAGCAATTATTAATAGCAAGCAATATCATGAAACGGAAATCTTCATCTCAGGGAAGAGAATTCAGTAATGTAGAAGTTGAGGAGAGGAAAGCACACCACAACCTCTTGCTGGGTTTTGCTGCAAACTGCCTCTCTAAAATAAGTTGGTCAGAAACAGTAACTTCTCACTACTGCTTTTGCTTGTGGAAGTGGTTCCCAGACACTTGCTTTACAGTGCGTCATGCAGACATCTAATTTAATCCCCATTTTTCTAATCTGTCACTCTATTCGGATTTCCCATTTGTCTTGAACTGGGGCTGAAATCTCACATTATTCAAAGGCAGAACTTCCAGGTACGAACTCCATGAAGACTTTTACTGCTTATAACTGTAACTGTGTTTTGTGCATTAAAAAACAGTGGATTTTTGCCAGCTGAAGCACTTGGTGATGATTCATAGTGATTTCAGTAAATTTTGTTCACAAAACAAAGAGTGTGAAAAAAATCTGAAAAATATGGAAGATATTTTATTTCTTAATGTATATTTAAAAATACTAAAACATTTCAGTAAGTCAATAATTAATTGAAACTTTTTGTTTTATCTGCACTACTACTATACTCATTTTCTTCAACATTTTTGATGGTGTTTACTTTGAGATAATCCAAAACATTTATTCTCTCAAAGAGGCAGCAGAATCAAAGCATCTGATTTCAAAAATGAAATGCCAGTGTCACAGTTACTTCTAACATTTCTAAGGGACTGAAAGGACTAAGTAGTAAAAGTTTGGTACCCTCACTCTGTGCTAATCACCAGTGAGTGGGGTAGGACTCTTCACCTTGATGAGAAAGGTTGCTCACGGGCCAGGTTGTTGGGTGATGTAAATTATCATGGGACTTTGAGCTCCAATTGACCAGTTATAGCAGTTCTATCTGACTCCATATGTTTTGGCAAATAGTGATAGATGTTATTGGACATTCAAGACATGCCAGCCAACAGGATGTTAGCAGGGTGTTATTCATTAACTCTACATCCACTATTATTGTTAGGAGGTAAGGATGTTATTATGTTTTAAACACACTGGCTTGACTCTGTGACACTCATTTCTTTTCTCTGATGGAAGAATAGGGCATGATATAGAGAGAAATTAAAGGCTGACTAGGAGGTTTTAACTGAAGTAGTGGGATGAAAATGAGCCAAGGAAAATTTAGGCTGCACATCAAGAAAATTTTCCTAACAACGAGGTCTATGACTACGTGAATGGTCCCCCTAGGGAAATGGGGGAAGCTGACTAGACAAAGCAATGAAGAACACATTGTAGGGAGCAGCCTCGAAACAGTTGGGGAATGGACAAAGTGACTTAACTTTATTTTCCATCCCTAATTTCTATGACTCAATCATTACAAGGGTCCACTGTACAGTATATGAGTCCTGTGCTCTGCCACATCAGTAGTGCTTGAGCAAGACTTCCCACAAAACCAGTTGTCAGCATGTGAAAGAAATGTGCTCTAACCTCTGCCATCTTTGCTGGGGTCTACCAGGTGTGGGCTGGTCAAGCTCAGGTCTTGACTCGGTACTGCAGTTACCCAAAGCCAAGATTCATCAACTCAAAACACTTTTGACTGGGCCTTTTTATTCCATAATATTACTTTTCTTTGCAAATCTTTCTTGTCTTCTTTTACTTATTTTCCAAAGTTTTTGATGCTTAGAAAGTAGTAGGTTTCTATCACAATTTTACCTAGGAGAATTTGTCCACAGCTTACAGGCAAACTCAAGTTACAAAAGCCAGACATGGAGGTGGCTTTTCTCAGCATCTTGTGATGTCGAAGTGACATGCTAACATGTTACCAGACACCCAGGCCTGAACTAGGCAACTTTACAGCAGAAGCTGAATTTAAGGTGCTAAAAAGGATCACAGTAAAACTACAATGTACTCAATTTTATATGGATTGGTCAAGTTAATGAATGAATATACTATATAAATGGTTTTACTTCAGTCATAGCATATGCTACTTTGCAGTAACGAGGAAAGGTCATTATTCTGATTCTTAAGTGCTATATGTTTTAACTTTAGTAGTATGTTATAAATCTCCAGGAGTTTTTTTTTCAAAATCTTATTTTAAAAACAATTTGCTTAAAAAAATCCATGAGTATATCAATATTTCCATAGAAGGGGAAACCTTTGGACTCCTCTAGAGAGGGTCCAAAGAGAGCTGCAAATATCTTTGTCTTTTTTCTTATCTGAGCAGGGAATCTAATTGAATATATAGCTGAGACATTAAAGGATATTTTCTGTTTTGCTGTACTGAAGATATTATATTCATTCCTAGTTTGTATCTGGCCCTGAAACCACATGTTTTCAGAAAATAACAGCTATATGAGAGGACAAGTTCTGTGTGCAGTGAATGAGACCAGCAGAGCTAGGTGAATTTCTGACATTCATTCACATTTGTGCAAGTGGGATTCAACCTTTCTTTTCATCAACTTCACCAGCATTTCACTGTAGTCCCAGTCCACATTCCTCTCTTCTGTGTGTTGTGTGCATGCACGGATGCACTGACATGTAGCAGTAAAAGAGCACTTCCATGGAAGAGAGGCAGCTGATCAGCTCTATGTTCAGTGAAAGCTGACTGCAGACCATAAAAACTAGATATGAGAACACAAAGAAGAAATGGATGCAAAAGCTCCCCCAAAAAGTAATTACATTAAAGTTAAAAAATAAAAAAGCCATTCCCAATCTGAAGAGCAATTAATAAGCAGTGACTTAAGTACTTACGCATCGACTTAAGTATGGAAAATCCACTTGAACAAGACAAGAAAAACATTCCTTATAGAGAAAAAATGTCCTTCTTACTATCTATCACCACTATCTATCTTTTTACCAGTTCCTGTCTAGTTGAGAACTATTTTTTTTACAGTTACTGAAGCAGAATAACCACAAATCAAACAGGAGGAAAACGATAACTTGCTGAACTCCACACAGGCCTCCTGACTGAGTCTGGCAACATCTGAACTATGCTTATGCAGTTGTGAAATGTCTAATACGGGTCAATCAGTCAGGCTTTCTCCCTGAACTTGTCATTTTTCTAGACATAGTGAGGATGAAAAGATAAAGGGCAGAAGAAAATATTCAGAAAAGTCAAAATTATTAGAGGTTATTTATTGACAAAAGTTGATTGTTTCTTGGAATGTAACACTAGAAGGCTTTAATATATTATGAAAATAATGCATGAGGAGGAGTATAAAAAGCACAGTGAAACACCATTCATGGGAGTTTATCAAAGTTATGTTCCATTGGCTCTTGCAGCACCTTGCTAAAATGAAACATAACAGACCAATAAATATAGCACTACTGAGCAAAAAGAAGAAGAAATCATGCTAAACTCTGAATATGCTGACATCAGCTGGCCTATAAATTATCGCCTGATAAAAACTATCAAGATCTGAACAAAAATATCCCAGATCTCCACTCTGGGACCAAAAACAAAACAAAACAAAAAAAACAGGAATAAAATAACTTGGAGCTTTCCAGTGTAATAATAATTCCTTTTTTTTTTTCAATTGTGATCATATAGAGGTCTATCTATTTGGCCAACTTCATCCCTGGGCTTCTTATATCTTCACTGTTTTCTGGAAGAAAAATGGTCTATTTTTAGGCATTGCTTTCTAGAGCATCTTGCTGAAAGGCATAATAAAATCTTTGGCCTGTATCCTCGGCCAATATAAATCATTGTGTTTGCACCAGAGTCAAGGTATCCAATCTAATTTACATTAGTTAAATATATAGCCCTGAATATCTTTGCGTAGCTACTGCATTACTATAGACAGCTGCAGTGGCAGTCGTGGTGCGACTGATTTCTAGGAAGCTATGAAAATTTGTGGGTTTACCACCAGCAGACAAAAGGGTATGGGGTTTTTGCAGTTGGTCTTGGTAATCCAAGGGGATCTCTTTCTCCAGAGCTTATTTCTTTGAGTCTCACTTTGAATCGAGAAGTTCAGCCAACAGAGAGGATTTATCTCTACAGCCACAGTGGATTGGTGGAGTCTACATTTTTTTTTCAGGTCAATGAATGGGGTAAATATCTGCCCCACTTTGCAAAGCAGCTGGAGGAGCAATGCTACCTAATTCAAGAATTAGGAAGGTTGGACTAGATGATCTCTAGAGGTCCCTTCCAACCTTGAACATTTGGTGATCCTGTGTGATTCAGGGAAATAGCTATGTTCTATTACTACTGAGGCCTCTGCCACAAGATTCCCATGCAGAAACCTGGTCAGTGACTTCTGGACAGAGACAATAAAAAGTGTGAGTGGAACAAAGTTGTCTATTCCAACATCTGAAACTCTGTTTATTTGATGCTTGAATTCTGTATACACCTGCTGTTAGATTTCAAAATAGGTAATAGTACATAAATCTGATAATAGATAGTCTGATTTTTAATTGCTTTTTGGTTCAATTCCCAAATAGATAGTCAAGATAGATAGTAAATGCTTTTCAAATAGAAAGGATTATCTTTCTAGTGTAGCTTGGTAGATTCCTTAACTCAATTTCACCGCACTTTTGTCAGCACTGATTTTAGGAATTATCAGTTCACAAACTCAACAGCCAACAGAAAAGTCAGCAGAACTGAGTTCCTTGAGGGACCCTTTAAGTGATATCAAAGCCACAGACTGTGCTGAATTTTGTCTTGCCAAGTGTGATGGCTAAGCTTGCACATTAGATTTCCACTCCTTTCTCTTCAGAAAAATAATAATTAGGGGAAATCATGAGAACTCAGGTTGTGCTCTGTCCACAGTGTCTGAAAGATGCTATGTCTAGCACCGGTCAAAACCAAAACCCACTGAACATCGCCCTGGGAAACCATCAGGCACAGCACTGGCTCAGACCAAGAGCATGCCATCCAATGAGTCACTGGTATTGCTTCCTGTTGGCGCAGTCCTCCTCTGTCACAAGCTCTTCTTTTGCTGAACCTCCCTCACTTCTTCTTAGAGGCAGAAAGCAGAAGCGATATGAGTCACCTTGCAAGGCCACCTGCTCAAATCTCCTCCTGCGGTCTTGACCAAGACACCACCTGTTAGCAATGAATGTAAAAATTGATGTCTTCAGGAAATTCTTCAAAAGAAATAATTGTTTCTTCAGGATTAATTTCTTAATGAGAAGGATTACATGTTACTTACATGAGTTCCCACTTCTCAGGAACCCCCGAAATTCTGAAATTTCTGGTCTTTAAGCAACTCTAACTACTGATTTTTAGTTTGTAGTGAAATAAAACTTGTATTAAGGAAATAGATCACATATTAAAAATATTTGTTATAATAATGATAATTATATGAATTAAATGAATAATTATTAAATAATTTTCAAACTTTTCTTTAATAACTTAATAATTTTCCTTCTTATACTCGCTCTCCTCTCCCAAGCTTAGAGGACTATTCTGCTTTTCATCTTTCAGGAGTCTTATTCTCTGCTTTTCAGTTCTCATGTTTTTCTAAACCTTTTCTTCATACCATCAATCTCTTGATGAAACAATGACTGAACCTCTGCAATGATGACAGCCTGTGCATTGAGGAAGACAGCTGGCCTTGAAAGCTGGTAGCCTGTATTTCTCCACTGTCATCATATTTCTAACTTCTACCAAAAGATGCAGAAGGATAATATCCACCTCCTCCATATTGCCACAGCCTGCCGTGGGTCTGTTGAGCTGATGTGCACTCAGAGCTATGGGACCTAAAAGTGAACCTGGAACTTCTGCAGAAAATATGAATGTGAGAGCAAGCAGAAGAAAAGTGGCTTTCATCTTTTATACTCATCAAGTGTGGGACAGCTTCCAAATCAATGCACATATGCTATCCCCTTCCCTCAGTTTTGTCATGCTTTATGAGTTACTACCGTGAAATAACCAACTGAGACCAATAGATTTAACAAACCAGTACAAAAAACAATGTAGTCTTTGAAATCACTTTCAGATCTATCTATGGGTTACACGGTAGGAGTTTCTTGCCTTTGAAAACTCTGCAGCACAGAAGTTTTTACCTCCAAATGATGACATTTTATTAATACATATGCTTGTTTAGGTGTAAGTGTGTATGAATATATGAATAAAAGTATATACAACTACTATACAAATACTTCTTATTAAGACATAATTCGACGGAATTAAAAACAGTAGCCTCAGTGTTGCATATAATGTTTATTAGTATTTAGTTACTTTGCACTGTTTAAGCATATGTTTATCACCAAAGAGGAGTGTTTCTCATTTAATGCTACTTCCTTTACATTATTTCAACCCTCATAATTCCACTGACTTTTAATTTTAGTTTAATTTATGTGGTAGAAGAAAAGAACAGAATCCGGATATGTTGGCTGGCCAAGTCCTGATGTCTTTCTTTAGATCTTACTTAGGCAAAACTACCAGGGACTTCTACCTGTGGAAAGACCACAGGAATTAACCCTACAAATGCTTTCCTCACTCCCAAGAGGCATAGTTTTATCTTCGTTCTTTTATCTATTTGTTGCCACAGTGACAGGCTTATACAATTTGAAAGTACAACAGTAAGGCCTTAGGGTGTCACTTGAAGATAACCACACACTCAGTTTTGTGTTTCGCTTCTTTGTTTTATTTTTAGCTTATTTTTAACAATGTGCTACTGAAAAATGCCTATTGTCAGCTCCAGGTGTGTTTGCCAACATTAAAGAAGTATAATCACAATAAAAGGAAAGCCAGGAGCAATTCCACCTCCCACATGCCAAAATTAACAAACCGTGGTAAAAATTAAAATCAACAATATTTCCCTCCCTTCCTTCTCTCCATCCTCTACTCTCTCCCTCCCACCCACTAACTATCAGGCTGTCATTTCAAAAGACTGGATAAATAGATAACCTGCTGCATGGATGTTCAGATGATGCTACAAAAATGTATTTTTTGGCCCCATTTTCAAACTATGGGCTCTCCATTGACAGTGTGCCCAAGGCAAACACCTTGATTGTACTCAGGGAAGATTAATGTGGCAGTGAGAAGGAGGCCTCCCAAATAGCCATGCCACTGGGGAAGCTGGTGGTGATTACAGAGGATTTGTGGATTGCCACATACACATGCTTGCCTATCTCACGTCTGGCATTTTGTAGATGATCTTCCTTACTCATAAGAGGCTTCAGTTTTCAAATCAGTCTAAAACATAATTCCCATGCAGGTCCCATTGCTGTTTATAGAGACTAGGCATGAATCAGGTAGACCCTCAGCCAAGACAAAAAGGCTTAGCATCCATGCTGGGGAGAGAAAGAGTGACAGAAATCCCACAGCATGACCTATGATTGGTCATTTGATAGAGGAAATGTCAAGTCTTCACTGGTCCATGGAATTTAGGCAGTGGCAACACTCTGTGTTTGTCTCTATTGACCCTTTTTGACAGCCTTCAGGACCTCTCAGGATTATATTTCCATTTCTAATTCAAATTCACTTTTGAGATAGAGATTTTTTAGAAGAAAATATCCAAACTGCATTCAGATTTCCCAGTGAAGAGGTTCCATCATTGACATGAAGAGGTAATTAGATTTTCTATTATGTTTCCATGTTGTCTTTTATTTTACATATGTAGCTCCAATTTCAAGTCATAACTTATTGTACTATTTTTGGTACAATACCAAATTGTACAATATTTTGGTTACCCTGATGATTTCTCTGCTGTCAGATTTTCAGTCTTTGCATAGGCACCACTTGACTGTTGACTAGTGACCTATAGTCTTATCCTCCATATGTACTGTGCTATAAGGGTGTTTATGTTTTAATTATTCTCCTGACCTGATTCTTAAACATCCTCATGGTTAATCCATCTTTTTTTTACTACACTATTCAAGTCTAGAGACAAGGCTGATATTGAAAAACCAAGAGTATCAGCTTTATTTCTAAAGAGGAATAGTACAAAATTTCTATTCTATTCTCTGATTTATATCCAAGCTCTAAATCAGCTCTTTCTGCTGCATGATGAATAGCTTTGTTCAGATGCTTTCTCTGCAATTTCCAAATCTTCGCTGGAGTCACTGCCTGCTAAGTCATGCTGCATGATGGTTTGTGTTCTCCGGTCAGCCTAAACAGTAGAACCACAGTAGAATTTAGATAAATAAAGTAATCTTTCTGACAAAGTCTGCGCCAGTTTGCTTGTTTTACAAGTCTGCCTAATACAGTCCTCATCTAAACTCCTTGAAAAATCTTTCTCTTTTAATCTAAATTTCCTTTGATTCTTACATATATTTGCTCAAATAGGTATGTCCCTGAGGTATGGGCTCCTGTCTTCTGACATGAGAGTGAGGACTCAGTTACATTTACAGGCATCCAACCTCTGCCTAAATTCCCCAAAAAGCCTCAAAATTTGGATTTCTTTTTTAAACAGCGAGACAACAACACCCTTCCTTTACAGAAAATGATAACCTAACCTTCAACCTATCTCCATCAATTGATGATTTAGTAAATGAGCTGTGTGAGCTAGGTTGGGACTGTGAATTGAACTGTCCCAAGTGAATAGTCAAATAATTATTGTTGTTGCTCTGGCAGCTTAAAGATCTGTCCTATCTGCAGATCTGTCCTCTACTAAAGATTTCAGTTTGGCTTCCTCTTTTCTGCAGAGAGCTGCTAGAAGCCTTGTGGATGTGGGCAGGAAAATGTTCAACAGCAACTGAAGCAAGTATGAGAGCCCTGTGGCTAATCCTAAATGACAGAGGAAACTGAAAATGCCCTATGCTGGGCTGCACACAGTTCTTAACCTACGCTGGGCTGCTGCGCACTCGTATCCTATGGATAATGTGCCAGTTTAGTGCTGCTGGACTAATTCATAGCAGGGTCCAGACTCTGAGAGAAACATGACCTGTAATATCAGCTAAGATGGTAAAGTAGTTTCAATGCCCACAGATTTCTTTCAGCTGAGCAGATGGTTAAAGTATGTTGAAGTCACTGGAATAATCCAGTGCAGTAATGAGTAGTTGGCCCAGGCAGTATTAAGACAAGCTGTCTGAATGCATTTTCTCAACTGAGTGCTATCATTGGACCTTCTGGAGGGCTTGGATGCTGACTCCCACTGATGTAGGCCTAAGGGAAGAGCAGTTCATCCTTTGATTGGATTCTCTTCCAATTTGCAAATGGATGGGCTGGAGCGCGAGCAAAATTCTGTACAACCAGACAAATCTCACAAGGCCCCAAAAATGTCTTTATCTGAGAAGGTTGAGAACCGTGCCATCTTCCACTGGCATTCAGCCATATGTGGTGAGCCAAGACAGGTGGTCTGGAAGACACACTAAGACAGTCTAGTCTGTTGGATGCTTTGGCATGAGAGATTTACTGAATGGTACTCTTCTCCTCGCACATGTACGAGTCCAGTGCAATACAATGGTGTACTGTGCTGCTGAAGAAGTTGTTCTTTGGGTGAGACATTGCACTCATAAAACTCAGCGGAGGTCCTGACCACTTTGTGGGCATTAAAGATCCCATGACTTCTAGCAATGGCTTTGGTGTCCTGGCCATACTCCAATTTGGAACGCTTTGTCTTGCTGAACTCCTTATACAGCTCCTATTCAGAAATGTCTTCACAAAGCCTGAATTTTGATGAGCTGCCGTTTCAAAGTAGATGCCAAAATTAAATAAGAATTGTAAAAACAATTAGTGATGATTACTGATAATTATCTACATATGGTTGGTGTATCAGCCTCAGAAAAATACCTCACAACAAAAAACATCATGCAAACATGAGGTATTACTAACTCTCTGGTTAGGATTTTGCAGCATGCGGAATTGCATGTATGGAATCACATGCAATTGGAAGCAGGACAAGAAGAGTTGCTGTAGTGCTTAAAATCTTAAATTCATGCATTGGATAAGCTACCACAAATGAATCTAAGTGTATGCAACCTCTACAGGAATGACACTGCAACAAATTCAAATGTAGTGCTTGAAGCAGATCCCTTTCACAAACAGAGATTTTGCATCATGTTCTTCACCATAGGTTGAGATGTCCACCCCACCTCCCTTCACCACTGGGAAAAAAGGGTCAGACATTGGCAAGATCAGGCCATTAAGTCTAGAAACAATTTAAATACAACACATCAAGATAAAATTTACTTTAAGCTTTTCATTTTCACAGCCTTACGCAGTGAGAGCGGCTTATGAAGTCTCCTACTTAAAGCTTGATTTGTGATTTATAGTGATTTATAACAACACTAAAACCTCCCACAAAAGACAAATTAATACTCCGATGCTTTTTCAACACCTCCTTTAAGAAAAAGACTTTTGAGACAGTGCCAGTGAGTGGGAGGCAAGTATTTCTACTGAAACACAAATGGGTGGCAAACTGTGGAATAAGATTTTGGCATGAAATATGTACTATATTTTTAGAGTCTTTTCTCTTTAAAGAGTCTGAACATTTCAATTTAACAAATGAAATGTTCCCTTATAAAATGGGTTGATTAAGGAGGAAAAAAAGAAAATTAAGGATAAGTCTCCTTAAATGTTCTTTGCACATTTGTTTTTAAAGTCCACTGCCTGATCTGCATCTTGGTTTGTGGTAGTTCCAAAATGCTGAGTACTTTTTTTGGCCCTAAGTTCAATATTATATTACCATTAAGATTCCGTCTAAATCCTCCAGGTTTGTAATTAGAACTATAGAGAGACACAGAAGTCCAACACTAAGGATGCTGAATGTCAGTAGAGAAAATTACGGAACAACTTGACGCAAGAAGTGTTGGATGAAACTGAATGGAACAAACTAAAGAAGCAGATGGGGAAAAAGAGCGTATCCAAAGATCAACTATAGCACACTTCAATGTCCCAAGCATGGCCAAGCAGGAGTGCACTGAGATTAACCCACTGCTCTAGAAGATGCAAGAGAAAGTGCAAAAGATACCTGAAAGACAGAGCAAAACTTACGTATTCATTCTGTAGAAGACCTGTGAATCAAATACTTTGGCTGAAGTTAGAAAGGCAGGTTATTTGAGGAAAAGTAACAGTGCAGAGGAAAAGTAATTGAATTTCATGCTTCAGGATATGAAATGGTAAATGTGGGGGGCAGTAAGTTTTTTCTACTCTGGAACATCACAAAACTGAATGAAGGAGTCTCTGTGAGGCTACTTTCTCTCTCTTTTCCATATTTTTAACTTTGATAGAAACTTTCGGTACCAGGCAATCTAAGACTTAAACACAAACTGACAGTCAAATGGTCATCTAATAACAACAAATGCTATTCTATTTCAAAAGGCATAGACAGCAAAGGCCAGAAAGAGAAGAATTTGGAAAAAATAAGAGTACAATTCTGCCTTCTTTACTCTGGATGGATTCCTAGTGATTTGGGTGGGAATTCTGCCTGTGTGATGATAGACAAGATTTTCTGTATATGTAACCAGGCTGCCAGGTGTTGTTGGCAACAGTGAAAGCCAGACTGAGTATCTAAGTTTTCTTAAAAATACAAGATAAAATTGTTCAGACAAAATTGTCCAGAAACCTTAGGAAACCAAATACTTCCCATAAGTACCCTACTCAATATTTCCCATTCATAAGCAGAGAATCGGTTAATTAAATGGCATTAACTCAGGAAAAAAAAAAGAAAAAAGACCATTGCTGAGTTGGCAGTACATTCAAAATAAAGAAAACAGTGAATGATCCAGTGCCTTGGCCAGGAGCCCTCAGAATGGTTTCCAGTGACCTTTGGTGAACAAATAATTCTTTAAGATGCCACTTTCCCCTTCTTCACATCGTCTTATCTATTTTATTATTAACATCATATATTTTGCTGCTTCCAGTTTATGTCTGATTCAGTCACAAGGGCAGAGATCCATATGACCACATAGATACAACTCTGAGTTTGTTGTCTAGACTAGTTGTCAATGGGGGATAAAACAGATACTTCCAGAGCATGGTTTACTTAATCCTAAGACAAATGTCTAAAGAAGTTCAGACAGAGTGATAGAAATTGTCTATTCCTCTTTCGGAAGAGTGTTTAGACAAAAATGCCTGCATTGTATACATCTAAAGTTCGGTGAGATGGATCTCACCATACTGACAACTTGTTTATGATGCATCTGTTATGTCATCTCCCACTATTGAATTTTCATTCATGTAGAGTGATAACGTCTTTGGGCTCTGCGACTTGCCTGTGTTCATAGGGGCTTCAGCCTTGGTGACAGAGGACATGAGCAGGAGATTCAGAAAGAAATCACTCTGTTCTACTCTGTGCTACCCTAAACAGGATCAACAGTTTGTGCACATGTAAAAGGACTCTTCATGGCTGAGTAGAGACCCACAAGCATCCCACTCCCTCCTACTCTTGCTCAACAGTGAAGACTAATGTAAGGTAAGGTAACAGACTAGGACCATATCTGTAAAAAGAGCCAGGTAGAGGCACAAGCACTGCCATATGACTGTCAATGTTGTTAAGTTTTTAGCCTATAACCCAGTCTGACTTTTCCCCAGGCCAAATAGCATTCTCCTAGATAGTGTTTAGGTCTAGAGATGTGTGTGGACCAGGGACTTTTCACAATAGACATTTAGGATGTGGTCATCCTGGTCTGGAGGTGAGTTAAAAAGGCGTTGTCCTCCGGCTACTTGCCTTGGACCTTTACCTGTTTTATGTATTCATACCTTTACTCAAGAACAGTAAATTCTTCTGACTCTTTTTGATCACAAAACATGCAAAATATGAATTCATTACTGTTGTACATGACATGGACATCAGCTTTAAGCAGTGTGAGCAAGAGCATTCACGTAAGCATGTGAGATGTCACACACGGGAATGAAACTCACTCATTCCATTTCACAAATTGAGGGATTGAGGCAGGTTACAGAGGGACATTCTTCCCAGGACTCCTGACCACAGTCTTATCCAGAAAAGAGATGGTTTACCTAAAATAAGCTGAGTAATAGAATAAAGTCACTTGTGATGACATCATGAGATATCTTTTGTTTGCCTAAAGTTATATCAGTAAAAACAATGTGCTGATACACAATGAAGTGTATTTAGACTCATGCAAAGCTAATGGAAAGTTCACAAATAGTCCTGAGTAAATTCCATGTCATGATGGCAAGCCAAGACCTGTTTTAAGAAGAGGAAAATAGTGAATGTAATAAAAAAAATCCCTACTAAAACCCTCATCTTGGTGCTCACAAAGAAGAGGGATAGGCCAGGGTACAAATATTAACAGGGAATAAGAGGATCTGGGAACAGATCAAGATTTTGCCAGGATAGGCAGCAAAAAAACAATTAACTTTTACCTGAAGAACCTTCAGAACCATGTCAGAAGTATCATGAAGGAAGTAGACCCTTTTCCTGTGACATTAAAGTGCGTGAGAAAACAGATTGCTGTGCTGAATCAACAGTTCAAACAGGAACATGGACAGCAGCAGAAATCTCCATTAACTCATACATCCCAAGAAGTTTTACCTTACTTCTCCACTCCGGTCAATCATACAAAAATGAGCATACACTGAAAGCAGAGTTTGGCTTTGCATTTAAGAAGGACTTGGGAAGGATTAACAAATTCTACACTTGTGAACATGATTTCAGAAGCTAGTAATAACTGGAAGACAGCCATACACATAGCTGGAGAATAACCACAATATCGTAACTGATGAAAGAGTGACTTGATAAGAGGAAGCTGCAGATATCATCATCATTAATTAAACACTGAAACTGGATAGGGGAGAGGTTTGTGGTTAAAGCATTGAACTCAAACTCAAGATATCTGGGTTCCATTGTTGGCAGCATGAGTATGGCCAAGTGTCTTAATGTCTCCTTTGTCCAGGTAAAATCTGTAAAATTTTTTGATTTTGTAAATCAATTTCCTTTGATTGATCCTTAGATGTCAAATTCTTGGTAACAGGGCATTTTTCACTGTGCTTAACCCATAGCCAGCAGCAATGTGGAAGTGTTATCTTGGTTGGAGGTTCCAGGTGCTAAAGCCATACAAACCCATAACCCAAAATAATGGGGCTGCTGATAGAAAGCTTCTCTTCCTAGAAAATTAGTTTTCAATTCACTTCTCCGAAGGAAGAAATTCTATATGCTTACAGGCCAAAGACCCTTTATT
Organism: Rhynchotus rufescens; assembly: GCA_032273925.1. Lineage (NCBI taxonomy): Eukaryota > Metazoa > Chordata > Aves > Tinamiformes > Tinamidae > Rhynchotus > Rhynchotus rufescens. The sequence continues at coordinate 40,864 of JAVCKT010028518.1, forward strand.
TTCTTTCTCTTCCAATGCTCACAATGTGGGAGGTGAAAATAGAGTTCATAATGAGAACTTGATTCTGTGGCCTCCCAACGGGAGCATGCACATTGCAGGGTAAATGTCCTACCTAATAAGAATTTCTCCTGCTACCATAGGCATAGCTAAACTGCTAGAAATAAGAGACACAATAAGTTGTTTTGTTTCCTAAGGGCCCCTAAATGGATGAGAAAACAGTATGGGGAGTTACATGAGTTATATCTGCTAAACCAACATGAGACACAACAGATCTAACGCATGAATATTCTGGAAAAGTTTTATTCCACATATTTTCTGGAACGTGTGAATCAAAGTTTTTTTTTTTTTTTTTCAACTACCCTCCCTTACAATAATTTCAATCATCTTGCAAACACCTAGAGCACCAGGAGAGCAATTTTTGCTATATCAGGACGCATGTTTCCCTATCCTTTAAAAACTTTCTCTCTTTTCCCCACCAGCCTGGCCAATAAACCAGACAGAGCTGTGGTTGTTCGTGACCCTGTTTCATATTATTGACCCTAAATATCTAGAAAATTGGTCTTCAACTGGAAAACCACATCTGTGTAATGCCTCCCTCTACTGGTTTTATGTGGATGGCTAAGGCAGCTAATAAATGGCTGAGGGTCACCAATAACTTTGAGAAAAGACGCATTTCTGTGCACATCCAAATATGATAGCTGGTTTCCATTGATTTTACAAGGATTAGAAGAATGTCACGCACGCAGCTTGGCTAGAGAATGGCTAAAGGGGTGTGATAACCATCTGCAGAAGGCTGCGAACACACTGGAATTTGCAGCTAAGCAGAGTTTAAGTGATTAGATTAAGAAGGGCTGAACTTTGTGGAGTCTGGGGCAAGTAAAATTCTTGAAGTTTTGTTTTGTTCTTTTTTCTTTTTCTTTTTTTTTTTTTTTTAGGGAGTGAGGGATTTGGGAGAGTGGGTTGTCAGAGTCGCAGAACTGGCCTCAGTTTGCAAATTCCTTTTTTTTTTTTTTCTGGTTGTAATTTAAGCCCTTGATGGTTACTTCCCCACTTTGAATTCAATTAAACGAACATGTGTTTTTGGCTGCAAACAAATCCATGATGTTTGCTGAAGAAGAAAGAAAGAACCATTTAAAAACTGAGTAGTCACTTCACTGTGATATCTTTTTCTTGCAATGAAAGTGGTAAAAATTCTGCCAGACATGAGCACAGACCTGATACTGTGCAATCCATCTGTATACAATAGCACGAGCCTCTGATTCCTAAGACATGCCATGATATTAGTACTTCCTACATTTTGCAAGAATTTTTTTCACTTCCTCCTCCCCAGCTCAACACTTCAATCTCACCACTGTGAGAATTCTATTTCACTTTTTCAAAAAATCCCTTTTTTTTTTTTTTAACATTTGGAGCTGAGATAAACCCATCTTCTCAGTATAGCTGTGTTATGCCCCACACCACCGACAGGGCTGAGCTTCCAGGGGAGCGTCTCAGGGAGAAGTTTCCAGGCAGTCTGCAGCAGCATCAACCGTGCAAATGCCACCACTGTGACAAGAGGTAGAGTGGGATATGGAAAGAGACCTAATTTATATATGTATGTATGTATGTGTTTATTTGCTTAATATAATGGACTTTTGGAATAAAATTGCTCTTTGCAGGTAGAGGGATATGAATTAGTCCTGATTTAACCATTGGATAAAGCTGAGATGGATAAATGACTTTGATGCATATAGAGGTTTCAGGAAAATGTTGCTTTGCAGAGACACTAGAATATCCAGGATGCATCTGGCTGCCTCAGTAATCCAAAGTGATATCATACAGCAAAAGAAAGGTGGTAGAGCAAAGATAAACATCATTTTTGTGAGCAAGCTTAATAAACATAATTGGGAAGTAAATACTTACATTTGTATGCGACGTTGCCCATCACATGAGAAATGACTCCCATAAAAAAGGCATTTGTCTAGAAGCTTAAAAAACAATTTTTAGAAAATTTAGTCAATTATTATTTCAGTAAACAGGAGGGCAAACTAGCGAGAACTCTGGTTGCAGCACTGGGTTGGTAGAAGAGGACACTGGCAATTAGAAGTACCCTGAGTCTCACGAGCTACTGGGAGCAAAGTGTTGCAGAAGCCAACATGGTGGCATCTTAGGACCCTGGCCATGTGTCCTTTGACCCTTGAGCCTGAATAAAACAGAGCGAGGACCTGCTTTATTCTCTTATTTGTGTAATTTTGCAGGTCATTTTGAAAGGCTGGTTGAACAGTTTGCTGTAACATGTAAAACAGCCTGAGCTAAGAGTGAGGAGAAAAAAAAAAAAGAGTAATAATAAAAAAAGGACAAGTCAAATTTTATAAAAGTTTCTTAAAGTATCTGCAAAGATGTCTTTCTTGCAGTCTCAGGTATTACCAGGAATAGGCAGGGATGCTGTAGAGGCATCCTTTTCCTGGTGTTACACAATGTCCTTGCTTAGCTCCTTGCAGACATATTTTTACCCTCACAGCCTCTCACCTTCGGCCTGCTCAAACAAATATCTCCAGTGAGGTGAGTATCCAAACACCTTCAGGGCCCGTCTTCCCCTTTTCTAAGGCAAGGAGGATTTAGGAAATGAAAATAACACGAACAAAATCTGCCTTGTTGCTAGGAGTCTAGTCTGCCAGGAGAAGGCACCCCTATCTGTGAGTGATGGGTATCTCATTGCAGAAAGATGCTATTCAATAATTTGAGTATCATCCAGCATGGGGACTGGCTGATTGACTGGCGCCTGCAACAGGGACAACACTTTTATTTCTGTATTTCTGAGAAGTGGCTTTGTTAGTTCCCTTTTAAAAAACCCTTGCTTTGACTAGATTTATGTGTGCATGGTATCCTAATAAAAGTCACAGCTGAAGAAGTCATCTCCAAGAGTCTATGGATCTATCTCCAAGCAACCTCCCTCTCATCTGAACACTGTGGCCACGGATGACAGCAACTTCCAGGCCATGGCTGGTGCCACTTCCCAATGTTCACAATCAAGGGGAAAAATGCTTTCCTAAAACAAAGAGGAAAAAGCTGCTGGGGAAATTAGTTAGTGTGCACTGATGACTTTAGCTATAAGCATCATAACCATAAGTGACAAAATGATATTGTGGCTTTGTCCTGTACAGAGTAGTATTCATCCTCTTGCTCAGTCAAGTACACTCTTGTTGACAAAATGAGTTTTCTTGTTTTTAGAGGTCTACACTTCTATCTATCACTCTACTTTCATTCAAGGTGAGGTGAAACTATTTCACCTGCCCAAAATCTGTTCTGAAATTAAACTACAGTCTAGATTAGATCTTGAGTCAATGCAGAGATCCAGAAACATCTACAGATCCTTCTGTTAGAATTTCTTCAAGACTGCCCTCTTATGAGAGTCCAAACTGCTGAATTCTTTCACACTTTTGGTGAAGGCACAAGTTGAAACCCCATGTCCTATCTTGTATTCTCTGTACGGTGCTTTCCAGTTGCTCTAAGAGAGAAAGACCTTTGAATTCTAATGCTTGGAAAGCCAAAATAAAATTTTAAGAAAGATTCTTTTGCAAATTTTGTCCTTTTTTTTTTTTAACAATTATGGCTTGAGGAACTTCATGACTGTTATTTAGAAACTTAACTGTTGATTTATTTGGTAATTCGCAGGGCAGAATTGACTCTGATATCTCCACCCTAGGCTGTTTTGACTCGGTAATGACTGAGTCAATAAGGCTTACTTTAGCATTAACATAACCTTGGAAAAGTTATTTTAGCATAATTTGGATTTAACATAACTTTGGATAACTATGCTAGTAAAACATGCACTGACTGTGAAGATGCTACCTTTCTGTAGGAGCTGCCTGCAGTTGAAGTAGGGAAGTGCACTCCTGTTGATTCCAGAAGTGCAGGAGCTCAATCTACAATTACTTTTCTGACTGCAGACAGACTTTAGTCTGTTTGCTCTGTTTGGCAGTGACTTGTAATGTGATTATAATGTATATTTACACACACACACCCTCTTAGCACTAGCTGACTAGCCAAACTACGAAACACTGCTGAAAAAATAAAAGCAGTCGATTCCCTTCCTGCTTGAAGGTTAATGCTGTGGAGTGAGTGAAAGACTTTTAAGATTTGTTTTAGTAAGGGAATAAGTGGGAACCACGGGATGTTTTAATGTCAGTGATATCATACACACAAAAAAGCATATTCTTTTTTTGTTTGCTTTAGAGCAAATCTCCATTAAGAACAATACATTTTTTTGTGAAGATCTCACAGGAAAATAAAGAAATAAATCTTTCATTAATATTGCTCAGGCTAGAGCTGAATAAGACTCCAGAACAGAGGGTTTTTGATGGCTGTCTTTGAGAAGATATACCCAGAAAAATGAAGAGAAAGTACTGACAAAGAAAAAAAAGGAAAAAATCTAAATAAATGAAGCAGCTGGTGCTTCAAAGAGTGCATGGGCACTCCTGGGGTTTGTCAGATTTAGAAACACGTCAGTCTCCAGCTCCCACACGTTCACCTTCCTCTTCAGTGGCGAGAGGCCCGTGCCACATTAGGAGCAGCCCTGGAGATTTTGGGCCACAGGATGAATCCCGTTCCCTGAACAGGGTGGGAGGCCCTACTGCATTTATGTCCTGCAAGGATAGTGGTGAGGGTGAGCTGCCTCCATCAAGAAAGTCTTTGCGCAGGGCTGGGTGAGGTGGGGGCAATCCTACAAAAGGAAAGAAATAATTGCTGGGATTTTCAGTTGCCCGAATGGGTTTAACATGTCATTTCCTCATCTTTCAATGGGAATTAGGCGCTTAATTCTGCCTCAGGAAATGTTTCTCTCCCCTCAAAAAAAAAAAAAAAAAAAAAAACGGCCTTTGTGTTTTCTGGTCTAGCGTCAGATCGTCTGAATTAAGACACATAAATAAATGTCACTGCTGTAGGTCACCCTCAGAAGGCAGTTCAGGTCCTTGTGGCCTCCTTCTTGTGCTGATGAGAGGGGGAGTCTGAGGCTTTTACGCTCCTAATTCATCATCTGAGCTGAGTGTGAAAAGTTAGGTGGGATGAATTTGGATCTTATTTTCCTAATCTGTAAAATAATATAGAATAAAAACATCATCCCACCTTCCAAAGGCACAGTAAACATCTCAAATATGAAGCGCTGGAATCCTGGGGCAATGGAGACTATGAATGCACACACACCAAAAAAAGCATAGGTGGAATCACTGTTAGAAGTGAATTGGCTGGAGCCACAATTTCTCATGTCTGAAATGATCTGGATCTTCACCAGTGTCCTCACTGCTTCCTGGCACCGATGGGGATTTCATGGCACTTTGCAGGACCGAGCTCCAGGCCACTGTGGGGACAAGAATTATGGTTTTAATGCACTCTCATGCTTATGACAGTGTAAATCAGAAGCAATGCCACTGATTTCTTTGGCATATGGCCAGCTTGACTCCTAATGGAGTCATTCATAAGAATCTCATTAACTTTCCACAGAGGAGAGTGGATCCAGCCTTTACCTTGCAAGGTCGTGCTTGGCCCAGTGGGGTTATCTCATGATCAGGAGAGGAAGAGCCAGTCCTCGAGACTTTCCTTCCTATTTCTGAGCATGTTGACAGTGATAACCCATGTCAATAACTAACCTGCAAGCCCAGAATTATTTGTCTTCTCAGTTTGTACAGCAGTCTCTGTAGAGAAGAAGACAACCTAAGTGTGCATGACCCAAGGAGGCTGTCCATAGGTTTCTTGAGGAGCACACAGTACAAAAAGCAGGACCCAGGCAAAGATGGTTGCTAATTATTTCCTGAAGAAAGTTATAGGAAATAGACTTGGATTTTAGACAGTGAACACAAATTAACCTCTTTGAATAGGGTCGCTCCATTGTTTTTATTATTATTTTTAGATACGTAGTTAAAGTTATGGTTAGCTTTATTCCCTCTTGTGTTATTGTTGTTATACCACATATTAATGTAGTGCTTCTGCAGCTGAGAGAAGTATGGTTGAATTACAGTAACATGCTACAAGCAGGAGGAAAGTGCTGTGGTTTGGCTGGTCCACTACTAGATACACACCAGCACATCTGGACAGGAGATCATGTGACAACTAGGAAAGCCAGAAACATATCCTGGATACTATAAAAAATGGGTTCTGTTAAATTAAAAAGGCTTTAAATATTGGCTCAGCTGGTTTCTGTATAGCATTTTTAGTAGTTTTGGAATGTGTTGCAAGATTTGTGATCACCGAGAACTTGATTAAATATTGCAAATCCTTTGTGCTGTTAGTTTGTTCTCATGGGCTCCGTGTGTCTTGCCAGTTCTCCTTTACTCTCGTAACACAAGACATGACTTCTGATTTTGGATGAGAACTTCGTGTCCTCAGAACAACTTCAGTGAAAAAAAAATACACACAACAATAACAAAAAATCCCTTCTTTTGCATGTTTTGGAGACTTCCAAGGCTATAGCAGGTTTTCAAGTGCTGTAGGATGCTAGATATGATTCCCTCTGGTTAAAAACCAGTCTGTTGACTCATGCAAATTTTAGTCCTCAGCCAGACCAACTGCTAAATTTCACTCATGTCTGTTCACGACCCGCTATGAAGCACTACTCTGCAAACACAACTTCATGGCTGTACATGCCACCCTATTTTCTTCCTGAATGACCTGAATGTTCTGGATAGCCAGAGTCTGAGGTTCTGGACACAGGCTCATGATCTGCTTCCTTTCTTGCACACGTAAGAAACGCTCTTACTGAAACAGAATGTGATTCTCCAAGGAGCAATGTACCAGCAATGTACTAGGAATATTAATAAATTACTATTGTGGCATCACAAAGAAAACCATCACAGAATCATGTAAATAAAGTGCTGAAAGGGATCCTAAGCAACCATCGTGTCCAAATTCGTGCTGTGGTATTAACTCTCAGCCTAGGCAGAGGAACAATAGGAAGCATAGGAGAATATGCTAAAGTAGGCTAAAGCATGAGCTCTTGTTAGACCTCAAGAACAAGATGCATATAGGAACTGGAAACAAGGGCAGATTAGTAGGATGAGTATGAGGAGGGTAGAAACAAAATTATACAGGCTAAGATACAAAATGAGGTTAAAGCAGTAATGAAGTATATCAAGAAATCATTCTATAAATGCCTCAGCAGTAAGAAGAGAACCAAGGAAATCTGGTCTTATTATCCAGAAGAGAGGAGGTGCTACTGTTAGATGTTGCTGACAGCACTGATGTATTTAATACCTTTTTGCATAAGTTTTCACTAAAAGTTCTCAGAAAATCAATGTCACGTACAAAATGTACTTACAGAATGTACATGTTTGCAGATTGGTTAGGCCTGATGAACTGTGTTCTGGGATACAGTGCCACAACGGCTTGAGTTTGTATTGGGAATGAGCTTTTAGAGAGAATTTCCCAGTTGGCTCCCCTTACCATGCTCTGGTTTGTTTTCCAGAAGGCCTTAGAGCTCCTGATGGCATTAAACAGGAATAAACACTTTGGGAGGTCCCCTAATTCATGTTTATTAACATGAATTAGGTATCTGAGACGAAATTAGGGCTAGTCTGAGGTACAAACTCAACACGCAGAGACTGGTCATGGGGACTAACTGTTTTGTTCTACAGAACCACTCCTGTTGCATCACAATACTTGCACAAGCAGACACAATCTGAAAGAGTGTAGTAAAGCAATAATGTAAGTACTAGCAATTCTCTTTGAAAAGTCTGTGGAGGAAAAGTTAAAAACAGGAATTCAAAATACTACCCACTTCAAAAAGGAAAGAATAAAAGAAACCAAAGAAGCATAGGCCAGTTAGCTTACATTTTATTCCCCATCAGCTCTAGATTGAGCAAGCAAACAAGCTAATTGTCATACCTGGAAAATACTAAGGAGATGAGCAGGAGCCAGTAGGGAAGTGTCAAGAAAAAAGCAATCTAGTACTTTTTCAAAACAGGAAAACAGAACTTTTTATTTGAGAGAAAAAATATATATGTTTCATAAGCAATTCTCTTTCGTATGCCATTCTCATACGCAAACTAATGACACAGTGTCCAGGTGAAATTATTTTAAATGTAAAACTGACCAGATTATTATATCCATGGAGTGGCTAGGAATTTGATAATATCAAAAGATGTCACTTATCAAGTGATTTCAACAGAGATCTATTCAGGCTCTGAAACAGAGGGTAAATTTATTAAATTTGCAGATGCAAAAGGATAGAAGATTCAGCAAAAAAGTTATAGAAAAAACAGAGTACAAATGCGACATTAATAATCTTGTCCACTAACTGAGAATGACCATCCCAGGAAAAAAAAAATAATTAGCTTCTCTACGTGCCTCCACCACTCTTGTTTACAGCACGAGCAAAGCTTGTGTGCAAGGAATGTCATTTTCCTCTAGTCTCAGGATGGCGTACAGAAAAGGCCTCAAAGTCCTTTGACAGCTGCCTAGAGTTGAATTTGTTATCTGTATCTATCTATACATCACAGAGAAGTCCTGGGTCAATGAGGTAACATCATTTTCTGATTCATGGAGAACTAAGTGCTGCTCTTACTAAACCAACAGGTCCTGAAGGCAGTGAATGGCCAAGCTGCCTGCTGAGTAAGGCAAGAACTGGTGATGCTTTGCCTCATTCCTCCATGGACCTGTTCAAAATGCAATGAGTGGGGCAGAGAACCACGTGCAGAACAACAGGAACATCTGTCAAGTGTTTCCTGTAAATTTGAGACATTACTTTTACACATTGCTTTGGGGAGCCATCTCACCCACAGTGTGGAGGTTATGGTTCTCTTTAGCCTATGGGAATCACTGGACTCCATGTATTAGTCTCCCAAATGATTAATAAGGACCTAAAGGTTCACATGCACATACTTTCATGTTAATGAAGCCCTCATGCTTTATGCATGAAGCAGAACACAAAGCTCCGGAAATAGTTCTCTTCAATGTTCTTTCCAGTGTTGCCATTTTTTATGCTGTAACAGACATTGATTTATTTGAAATCAGCATAAAATATGTACCAGCTCAGTAAACCCAAAAGAGGTTCTCAGACTTTCTTGAGTGTCCTCATCAGGCAATAAATCACAGAAGCAATAAAGTAAGTTAAATAGCTTAGCCAATCATGAAGTATAGAGCCATCAAATAATTCATTTAAATTCTTGTAGGACATTAACCAAATAAGAGATACTAGAGTCTTTAAATATATATTTCACTCTCACACTTACACAATAAGTATGAAAAGAGGCTAGTAGAATTCTGGGACATATACAAAAATTAATCACAAAAAATATTTTTCTTATCTTTATAAGTAAAAACTTTTGTATGCCGCTATATTATTTTTACTGGGGAAAAGCTTTCTTCTTGCAAAGAACTTTGGTAGGGAAGTTAATGATCAAAGATGGTAGAATAATCTCCTTCCCTAAAAGCTCCCAGTGTGAAGGCTCATCTGGCAGTACTTTAATGCATCTCACACAACTGGTATGCTGGGACATTGTTCTCTTCTGCTACTTTAGGTGGGGCTCATCTCATCCAATATAAGTGCCTTCATCTTAACCATAGTCACTCTAAGAGTGTCTAGTCACATTAACTCACTCTTAGAGTTGCATAGCCCCTTGAACAACCTCTTAGTGGCAGCATGTTTTTTTCTCTGAACGTACTTCTACTTAGTTATCTAAATACATCCCCTGAACAATAGTATTGAAAGCTTAAAAAGCCTATAATATATTTCTCTGCTACATTGCACTTATTAAAGACAGTACAACTGTTGTCTTGTTAAAACAGGGGAACTGCAGAACTGAAGGACTAAGGGTTAGATCCAAAAAGGAGTCTACATATAAGCATTTTTTAGAGTCTGGATCCAAAATACAGATCCTCAGTAGACCCACTATTATAATGTAGCATTAGAAAAACATACATCCACCTCAGAAATGTAGGTGTCTGCATCTGAACTACTGGAAATCCAGATGGAGTATCCAAACATGATACCTGTCCTCTACCATGGAAGAAGTCTACAGGATATTCAGAGTCTCTTATTCTCTCTTTCTCAGGTTAATGTCTCTCCTTAAGTATATATAATATACTTAAGAAATAATATATAATACAAATATCTTTATGTGTATTTTATATATGTGTGTATATATTTATATTATGTAAGATATAAATTATCTGTATATGTGTCTGTGTATTATAGAAAACAACAAGAACAAAAAAATATATTCCTTCTTTACATACATGAGGTCAGAACTGGCAGCTAGTTATTCCAAGTACATGCCCTAACCAAAAGGCCAATTGGTCTCCTACCTCCTGCTCCTGAATTCCTGAATTTCCGCTGCCTGGAAAGCCAGTTAGTACATTGCAGACATGAGTCAGAGAATAAGCCTAATACTGGCACAGATGATCAGAGAGTTAAGAGCTGAGTGCAAATTTGAGGCATGAGCTAACATGACACTGTAGTTGCACTCAGGGAAGAGTATGGCTCAGCAGATATGCAGTGCTCTGCAGGAAAAAAAAAAAAAAAAAAAAAGAGTAGTTTGAAAGACAGGGAGAGGGTTCAAACATGGGGCTTTCCACACTAACCATGAGTATGCTAACCTCTGGCAAAACTATTAAAGGGCTCCCCATCTTCGTTTTGGTGATAGAGCAATGGCAAAGCTCATAATGAACAGAGTGAGAATAGAAGGCTTTCTTCCTAGTATACCCTACAGTCCTAGTACAGGCCTATAGGCTGCTCAACAGATTTTTTGGGGGGAATTAGAGACTTCAGACTGTTCACTGAAACTGTCTGCTAGACCTTTTGTCCTTGGATCTTTGTATCTCATCTTAAGCCCATTAATACTTTTGGCTACTCTCCTGCGATAGTGAGTTCCACAGCTTAAATCCATTTTTTTTCATAAAAAAAACTTACTTCTTGTTGTTGTAAACCTGTGGACTGATGACTTCCCACAGTATTTTCTACTTCCAGTTTTCTACAAAATCGAAATATTTCCAACTTACTTTCTCCATAGCACTCGTTTCTATAGCCCTCTATCACATCACTTTCAGCTGTCTTTTTGCCAGGCAAAATAGTTCTCATTCACTTAACGTCCCTTTTTGCATATCTCGTATTGTATATACACCTGATCATTTTTGATCACTCTTCTCTCTACTTTTCCTGATTCCCTGTATTTTTCTTGAGATGAGATGACCAGGCCTGCATACAGTATTCAAGAAATGAGTCCAACAGATAGGTATATAATAATATAGATATGTTTTCTGTTTTATTCAAGTTCTTTCCTAACAAGCTTTAACTCCGTATTTTCAATGGTGCTGATATCTCCATTCTTATTTTCAGTGAAATATCTCCAGTGACTCCACATCTCTGCAGTGACTGCAGAATCTCTTTTCTAAGCTAACAATAGCTCATTTAGTGCAACTCAGTGATCATGAACACTGAGCTGGATTTTTTTTCCACTTCATGCATTACTTCGTCTTTGAAAAATATGAGTATTAACAGCTTTTCAGATATAAAACTTAAGCTTCTTCCTTACCTGATTTGCTCATTGCAGGAGCAAGGTACTTGTGTGGAAGCTGCTCTGAGTAAAGTTGGTCTCTGATTGCAGGTTTTATATCTTGTATCCTCCCCACAGCCCTCATCCCTTTCAAAGCTGTGTGCAGCAACTGTATTTTCACTTCTCCCCACCCTCATCCTGTCCAGATCATTTTGCACCTGGCCCCTCCATCCCTTCAACTTGGTCATCCCCTCAATACTCCCAAGTGATGCTCATTCACAGGAGCTGATCAAAATGAAAAGTTGTTTCACTCGGGTGAAAGGGAACTGCTGTATCTACTACCACACACTCTTTCCACTTTTCCTCTAGACCCTCTGATCGCAATCACTCCCTTTCCAGCCCTTCTACTGCTCCAGAGTCCCACAGAGCTGCCCCTACACTTCTTGTTGAGTTTTAAGTCCTGTACTCTACCTCTATGCTGCCAGCATCCATGAACTTTGGCCATGCTCTCCCCTTGAATGCCCTTTGTCCTCGTCCCAGTCCATGGGGCACCATGACTAATCCAACCATACCTCTTGCCCTGGATCTTTGTAGCAAATACTCCTCCTGCTGCCTCTTATGATAGTCAGGGCTACTCTTATCTAAAATCCTATGGAAGAGACCCATGTAGGAGAAAAATAGACTAGGCCTGGAGGAAAGAAGACCTACAGGACTCTGGGGACTAGTTTCTTGGCTTAAGAAGAACTGTATTGCCTGATGAAAATAATGGTAATAGTTTCCAGTCCAAAACAAATGAAATTCAGTGGAACAGGCTGCCCAGGGAGGTTGTGGAGTCCCCTCCTCTGGGGGCTTCAAAACCCGCCTGGATGCCACCCTGGGCCACATGCTCTAGGTGTGCCTGCTTGAGCAGGAAGGTTGGACTAGATGATCTCTAGAGGTCCCTTCCAACCTTGAA
>JAVCKT010028518.1:61929-77446 GCA_032273925.1 Rhynchotus rufescens
AAAAAAAGAGAGAAGAGAGAGAGAGGGTGAGAACGAGAGAATAACACTTGCTTAATCATCTAAAAAGACATTGGAGACATGAAAGGATAACATCTGGAATGAGCTTTAAGTAGTCCTTATTATTAACTTTACAGAAAGTAAAAGAGATTTTTTTTTTCCCTCCAAAATGCAGGTGTAGTCACTACTTTGAATATGCATTACAAAGCTTATTTGTTTGCATGGCCTTTTGCAAACAGCGAAGACCTGCACTCCCATCATCTGGACTACAGCTCGGCTGCAGATGAAGCAGAGTGGATCCAAAAGCTGCATGCAGCTCGCTCAGAGCAGCCCTCTGCTTTCACTCGTGCAGGACTCATGGCACAATTCAGGCGCAGCTCTGCGCTATAACCAAGCTGCCTGGCTTTCAAATTGGAGCTGGCTCGGGTCCAGCCAAGCAACTGCACATCTGTCTGCAAATGGCCTGTGCAGAAACACCCACAGCTGGATTTCCTTGGGTGGGAGCAGGGACAGTAGCCCTCTTGTTAGCAGCACCCAATGTGATGCATAACCCAGGTCAGCTGCTGGGCTAACAGTAGCACAGCTGCCACATCCAGCCCCACATAACTGAGGTCTAGATGAAGAGGAGCAAATGCTTTGAAAAGTTTCTTCTCTCTTTCTCTCTCACTCTTTTTTTTCTTTTTTCTTTTTTTTTTTTTTTTCAATTCTACATTTGGAAGGCAAACATAGGGTTGCACATGGTATTTAAACAATCTCCATATCATTATCTTTACATAAATGCTTATACTATTGGCGCAGAGATTTGAAGGGGGGAGGGGGAAGAGGAGTGTAGGCTGAGAGAGGAAGCCTTGCAAATCTGGAAATTATACACCAAATCAGGCTGTTTAGATCTCCTGTCTCTTTAAACAGAATCCTAGAGTCAAAAGATTCGACAGTCCAGAACTGGTAAGTGAAAATTAAAAGTGCCGGCAAGATTGCAAGTGAGGAAAAAATGCAATTAGGGCTTTCTTTTTTTTTTAAAGAAGAAATCTTGCCAAACTATTTTTTTCTGGCATAGAACAGGCTGTTGGATAAGACATAGATGTTTTATCTTGCCTCTAATAAGCTTTTGATATCATTTTAAACAGCATTCTTATAAGCAAGTCAAGGTAATAATGCCTGATAGAAAAACTTGTTGAGAAATAGGTAATATGTCAAGTGCAGGGTTATGCAGTAGACTTCTCTGGTATTATTCAATACTCTTGTGAAGGAATGGGTGACAGAAGAGGGAGAAATCTTATTAAAAATGCAGATCATTAATTGTGCAGGCATCCAGAAGTGAAATCTAAAAGTATATTTGGGGCAGATTGGAATTAAAACTGCAAATCACGAAGTGATGAAATGGCTAGGGAGGAAAAAAAGGAAGAAAGAAGATGCTATTTCACAAAGACAATAAGGACTATTATTAATAAACCATGTGATGTAATTCTTCTGCTCTACTTGGTTCAGATGAATTTAGATCACATTACTGTGTTCATTTCAAAAGACATGTAGGCCATTCGCAGAAGATCCACAAAAGTTCAACAAGAAGGATCAACAGTCTAGAAAATATGACCTGCAAGGAAAGTTGAAGGAATTGAAATTAGTCTAGACAAGATTGAAGGGAGATGCAATAATGCTCTTCAGATATGTGAAATTACAAGTAAAGAGGAAGGGAGTAAACTTTCCTCATGTCTAGCACAGGTAGAACAAGAAGTAATACGTTTAAATTGCAACAAGAAAGATTTAGGATCGCCTGTGGGGAAAATCGTAAACATAATTAAGCACAGAGATGGATTGCCTGGAGAGGTTATGGAATCTCGATCAGAGAAGGTGTCTACAAACAGGTAGAACAAGCATCTGTTGGAAATAATGTAGGTAGGTCAGTACCTAAGGTTGGTTTCCCACAAAAGAGCAGATGACCCTTGAAGACTCCTTCCATTTTTCTCTTGCACAATTTTGACTAGGAAAGAGAACATGATGCTGTAACTAGAGTACTCTGTGTACAGAGTAAGATCATAAGAACACCCTTATTTTTTTGATTGACGTGTGACTCTGATTAAATGACTTGATTCAGCTTCAGTTCCTTGTTAATTCTGTGTGTTAGTCTACATTGCTTAGCCTTTCAGTTTCCCATCTTAAAAACGTGACTTAAGAGTATTATAAGGGAGAATACTGAATATTTTATTTTACAAGAGCAGCAAAATCAATATAAATACCAAGGACGGAAGATGCAGGCCACAAGCCAAGACAAAGCTGTGGTCTGTCTATATGTATAGTACCATGGGTTTTCTGTAGACTTTTTTGGCAGAGGTATAGAAGACAAAAGGCATTCTATATTCATTTTTGTAATATTAAACAAGACGTGACTTCATTATTAGATAGATATATGCGCCTTAGCTTGATACTTACATCAAACCATATAGTTCCTTAGACGAACTGAATATCCTTCAGTTCATCTAAGTATGTTGGTCCTTCTCTATGAGATACGGAGTTCATAACATAAGTGAAATTCCTGTTCTCTTGAGGACTGATTGCATATTTGAGTGACTGATTACTGTGAAAACAAAAAGGAATGTCATATAAAATCCTGCGCTGAACAGTTATGAAGAGTGACTCCAAGAAACAGAACGTATGCCAAACATATTGCTCTGCAGACCTTTTCTGTGCTTTCTTTTCATTTTGGATGCAGTACTAGGACATTTTACTTATTGTTTATTTTGAAACTAATTGCATTTGACTTTTTATTATGTATGTAAAAAGGCAAATGTCTAATTTCCACTTTTTAATATTCCTATTTCATATTTTCCTTAGCAGACTGATTGTGAAAGAGTTTTTTCTAGACAGACTATGACACGTTATCTCAAAAATAAAGACAAAGGTGATTTTTTTCCTTCACATTTGCAGAACTTTTTTTTTTTTTAAGAGGCTCATCAAGAACCTCATCGTTGGGACACATACCACAAGACAGGATAAACCAAATTCTTTGCTGGCTGTCCTCACAGAATGTTGCAGGAATCCCCTATATCCTTCAGAATAGAGTAGAAAATGCTGAAATACCATTCCAAAAGAAACAGAGAAATAAATCCTTCAGAATTGCTACCCGAAAATGAACCTCTACTTTTGTAATGTTCTAGATCCTGAAGGTGAACAACATTTACTTTTCTCCCTAATCATCACTTTTTCTGCCTCTGTTTCACGCTTAAGTACTAGCTGTATGTACTGCTCATTCTTTGATGACTCTTTTATGTCAGCATAGTAATTTTCCACCAACTTTGCTGATTATTAGATCAAATCCTATAAGAAAAGACACAGCTCTGGAAGAGTTTTATTAAGCCAAAGTACTTGGATCCAGACCACTCCACCAAAAGTTAAAGGGTATGTGAATGAGGAGTACATGAAAATGAACTGACTCATAACACTGACACAGCAGAGATTTCTAATTAAAAAATAAAAGGACCATCTTTCTCTAAGATATTCATTACTCTCAAGAGATACTGTTAAATACTCCCTTACCATTATCAACGAAGTCATCTAAATTTTGCTTAAAGACAGAAGTCCATTCTGCTTATTTGTTCTTTATCTAAAGTAATAACTCCTTGAATTCTTATGCTGATGTCATCTGTGGAATTCGGGATGTGCTTAGAGTAATCAATGGTTTAATCCTCACAATGGCCCTAGAAAATAGAGAATGATTATATTTCTGACCTTGTGGAGTGGGGAATTGGTGTATAAAGTGAGATTTTTTTTTTTTCCTCCAAAGACACATAGGTACATGCATTCTTCCCAGTGTAAAGACTAGACTTAGCAAACAGAATCATGATTTGTTTTCTGGACTTCAATGACCATGTTCTAGCAGAACTAGAAAGCTTCCCCTCCCCGATGTCATACAGTCCCACTTCCATTAAACATCTGTCCTCTAAACTGCTGCTTAGTGTAAATGTATTATAATCCCTAGTTTCAATATTTCATTCAAGCCATCCCATAAACAGTTTCCTTCGAGGGTAAATAATTCCACTTTGAACAACCCCCTTTCTGTATGTGAGTCATTCTTCCCATGTATCATATTTGCAGTCAGATGCTGTGTGCCTTCCAGTTTAAACATACCTCTCATCTCAGTAATTATTTAGGAATCAGTATCTGCTTTCTGTATATTAGTGAAGGAAAAGCTTCCAAATATTCTCAAAAGCTTTATTGCATTTTCATCACAGCTAGTTTGATGGTAAATCTGATTCTTATTCATATAGGATAAGCCTGTCAAGTTTCTAATCCCTGTAGAGTCTTTGCTGCAGTCCTATGCTATTTATTCAGTTTATGCCATGTTTCCATTGTCTTCTTTCCTAAATCAGACAGAAATGAACTAAGATTTTGGGATAGATTTTCAGTGTTATAAATAGCAGGAGGTGCCTAACTCCTAGACCATTCACATGGACAAGTAATCTGTCTGCTCAAAGCCATTTGGCATTTGCAAATCTCTTCCCAATGCTCCAGACTGCAGTAAAACAGGCAACTTCACACTTACTGAAGAAAGTAGGTTCAAATGAGAAGGCAATGAAAAAAAAAAAAAAAGTGTACTGTAAGCTCCCACCTGAATTTACTTCATAGCAGCTGCCTTGTGTAGGCAAGACTCTAAATACACAATGAAAGCAAATAAATTCAGTGAGTTCACCAGTTTGATGTTTACTGAGATCCCATTAAACGAGAGATTAGAGTTCAAAATAATGTTCCTGTTGTCCTTTTGCCAAATTCTAGCTATTGATACAATGCTTCCAGTCGCTATTTCAAACCATACCTCATACTCCTTGAAACATTTTGTGAAGCTGTTGCCACTTCATGTCACATCTGCTTCTTTGCAGTTACCTGATGAGAATTCCCTGAAAACTTAGTTTTGAAAAAAAAAAATAGTAACTGGTAAATTTTCCTGTAACTTGGCCATATTTTACAGGGTTTTTGCAATGAGGAGGATTTTTTTTTCCCTAAGCCTGTCTGATCTTTCAAGCTCAAAGTCATTCAGGCTTTGAGCACTTCAGGCCTAAACATGATTTCAACCCCCTTTCTAGGAGCACCCTGCAGTCTTAGGCCACTTAGCACTGCAGAACCTCCTTCCCCAGCAGCCATAACTCAACACCCTTAGTTGGGGTTGGCCTTAGTTGAGGTTTGTCTCAGCAGCTCAGCCCCACAAAACCCCTTCCCTTAGATGAGTAGTAAGGACAAACTTTGGAAGTCAGATCTTAGGACTTTCATCAGTGCTGTTTTCAGCGTCCTTTGGAACCAAGGAAAGAGGCCCTTAACCTAACATTAACTTGTGTCTCTGGAAGATGAACTATGCTAGGCAATATTTAGTGTTCATTGGGCAGGAGTGGCAAGTGAAACAAAATACCAGAGACAAGATACAGAGAAATTTGCCTTTGGCTTCAAGGTCTTGACAATGAAATCTGGCTCAGGAGAAGAGCATGTAGGGGAACAGGTACCTGGAGCCGGTAATTCAGGAGGAGGAGACACCACGCAAGTCCTCAAAATATGCTGGAGAAGAGGTCGCACCTTTCCCCGCTGCCAAGTAGAGCTGGTGTTGATGGAAACAATTTTGGCTAGTCCCTTTCCCACAAGTATCTTTTCCATTAGCGAATGCTGCTTCTTCCAAAGTAGAAGTACTTTGCAGACCTTTGATGACAGATACGTGCGAGCAAGCTCTGTCTCTCCGTCACTCCCTGCTGCTGCAAACGCTGTGTTGAAATCTGTGCTCTGCCCAGTCCACGGCTAAGGTCTGAATTTGCTCTTTGCTTCAGCTCCAACAAGTTTCAAGACCATGTGCTTGTGTTTCCCGTGTTCCCTTGCAAAGCAGTAACAACTTTGACATTTTTTTCACAACAGAGGGTTGTGCCTGCCTAGCTCAAGCTGCAAGGGCCCAGGCGTCCTGCTGTTTAACTTCCCGTTTGTAAGATAGTCCTGTAGCAACCCAACAGCAGCTTACGTGGCCAGCAAGCAAGAAAAAAAAAATATCTCTTAGCAAATGCTAAAAGATTGAAGAATGCCATAAAAGTGACCCAGTGAACTGCATGGAATCTGGGTTTGTTCTAGTCTATCCTAAAGGACTGGGGGGGAATTGAAGTTTGCAGATGAAACACCATCATGACAGCTGGGATCTCCCTGCAGACGGCACGCATAGGTGCCATGCATGGATCTCATCTAAGACAGACACGATTGGGAGCCTCTTTGGTTAGCGTTCATTCATGCCCTGCCAGTTCTGCTCACTTTGATGATGAAATTCCTTCTCGCTGCAATTTTAAGGAAATGGGGAGAAAATGTACAAAATACTTTGGAAAATTTCACTGAGGCTTTGAGAATAATTTTCTATTAAGGAGTCACTGTTTTGTCTCCAAGGGGGATTTGCAGTATTTCAACCAATACTAAATATGAAACTTAACCAACCTGTCACTAAAAGTAAAATGTTGACTCATGTTGACATTTGAGCCAAAACTCATAACAGGCCTTGGGAAGAATAGCTAAGATCTCTTGCATCTGCTTCTTATCTGGAGGCGAAGAATATTAACATTTACTTTAGTTTTGATTAAGAAAAAAATTAATACCAAAAACATGACTTTGAATTAAAAAATGAGTCTGTTCTTATGTGTAGTGCCTGTGATTCAGAAGTAAATTCAATTCAAAACTAGTGATATTGAGATAGAATCACAGTGCTCAGTCTTAAAAATTTGATTAATCTCATTCACAAGAAATGAATGTATCTAGTGGTAAACAGAGGAAATGCTATGAATTCTGCCTCATTAAAATTTGTTCTTTGAAATAGTTAAATTAACATATTCTGCCCATGAATTGTGTTGCTAAGGACAGAGGGTTGTAAATTTTCACGATTACAGGTGAAGCAGATCAACTGTGCTGAGGGTATAACCTAGAAGATTGAAGATTATAGCACATATATCAAGTGACCAGCTATTTACTTTCATAAAACCTAATGTATGTTCCCAAATAAAATTTTCAGCCCTCCAGGAGAACATGTCTCTAAGCCATTTAAGAGGACAAAAGAAGCCATTTTCAGCACATTTGGAGGATTATGAAATCTAGCAGATCTACTAAATCCTAGCATGGATTGTACACAGAATATGGGAGCAACTAATGGTAGCAAAGATTTAGTCTTTTGAGCCTTATTCACCTCATATTCATTTGAGGCAATTTGAAAGACTGGGATTCACACAGATTTCCAAAGCTTTCAACTGCCTTATTGTATTCAATGGATTTTCTTATGTGGGAACTGATTTAAGACCAACGATACGATAAGGTCTGTTACTTAATTGGGAAAGCTCATTGGGAGCTCAACCACTGCCAAGTGCTATCAGAGGATGAAATCTATGTATCAAGAGGAAAACTTGTGCTATGGAAATGAGTGGCAGGATTAGAGTCTGATGGACCTAATGTGAGACTCGCAGCGGGAGATTTTGCGGTTGACTTTAGGCAGAGTTAGTCTAGGCGATCTGAATGGTGTCTCCAGGCCCTAGAAGATATTAAACTGAGGGGTATGTTGATCTCTTTTTGGAGTGTGCTGTTTAAAATGACCTTTTTTGTGTCTGCTTTCACATTGTAAGTGCAAGGTTTTCACTCGCACTCCTGTTCATGAGCCTTTAGCTGCTCCAATCAAGATCCTGCAAATGCTGTCTTTGGGAATGGGGCTAAATATATTCATAAGCATTTGCAGGAGCAGGCATTAATCAGAGCAACTCTTTCTAAAAGGACTGCATTTAATTAAATTAATTACATTTCTTTGTACTTAATTAATTCCATGCTTCAGGGTTTCCACTGGATGCCTACAGAGGCCAGGAAGATTTTTTTTTCCCACCTTTGATGAATAACTTGGCTGCCGATTTTTTGGTGTTTGTTTTTTCCCTATTTTTCTCAGAACCATCAGAGATTGGCGGCATCCTGACATGGGACATGAGGTCAGGTGCACTGTTGCTCCCCTCTCACTTTCTTCCTACTTCTGCACTTGGATTTAAATCACTCACTAGTTACAGAGCCAGCAAAGTTTTCTCTGTGTTACATTTGCAGGGTCCCTTTGGTGGTTTTGTGCATTTCTGAGGTTCCTTGGGCATTTTCACACGGCTGATGGTAAAATTCCAATTTTGCAGCTGCCCAAAGCACTGATGACAACTTCAGTCTATCCTGGGCTCATCCCAAGGTGTACCACAATTTTTAAGTCTTTTTTTGCTTTCTTGAGCAATAAATGTGAATTGCTCCCTGAGTGTTGCTGAAAGTCACTGATGCCCTTTGGATTTGTGCATAGAAAATGATGTTGGATGACTTCCTGCACTTAATACCCATTAAATGTTTACTTGCGGGGAGCATAATACATGATCCAGGTTATGTCGTCTGATCCTACATTTCCAAAGGGGCTCAATGTGAAGTCAGACCTTGAAAATACTTTCTTTTTGTGATCCGTCCCCTCAGAATTAACTAGGCAGGATGTGCATATGAAAAGACAAACTAGACAAGTGACTACTAGTCACAAGTTTTAACAAAATTTCTGTGCAGATCTCAGTGAAAATAGATGGCTTGGTTATGCAACTATAGAGTCCCATTACAAGGTTTATTAATTACATAGGACCAGAAGAAAGAAGACTTGAAACGCGAATTAACCAGATAGCAGCCAAGGGTTTTGTTCTGGCAAACATCACTTTAAAAACATGCCTTTATATGAGTTTAATTCTCCCGCTCTCTTGAAGAACTAATGGCTCTTTTGTTTTCTGCTGCTTTTGCCGTCATTCTAACGGGGCGAAATAATTCATAGTTTTAATTTAGTTTCCACTGAATGATGTTAGGGGGAGTGACTCTCCCTCGTTAATGTACACGAGTTTAACAACTGCCATGCTGTTAATCGCTTTAACCTTGACCCGCGTCTGGGAGCTGTGCCGGGCCGAAGAGGGAGAGCAGGAGCTGAGGCTGGAGCCAGGGATGGAGTGTGGGACCTCCTAAAGGCTGGTGTAAAATTGAGCTGGATGCCAAGGTTTTCCTTTGCTCCAGGCAACAAGGCTGCAGTAAGGGCTCCACTTGAAAGGAAACCTTGTGATGATAATCAGGAGAACTGGGTGGCCCGGCATGAATAGGCATTTGTGGTGATCATAATTAATTAGGACTGTGACAAACTGCTTTGTTCAGAAGGTATCAAAAATCCAGTCTTTATGTGGATCTAAATTCGGTTCATAAAATACAGCACCAAATAGCATTAAATAAAGCATCTTATTGAGGGTAGGGTATAAGTGTGTCTTTCATGTTTTGTTTTTCTGATGTACACCAACACAGGGACAGATTTTTCAGAAATCCTCAAAGGAAAGGTCCAAGGAAACATCCAAGACTACCTTGGGTGTGAAGCATATAGGAGTCTTAAAAATACTTTCAGGGCAGAAGAAGCCTTGATTCAGACTGGGACAATTAGCATTAAATCGAAGGTCATTAGGCTTAGTAAGAGGTGCCCAGTTCATCCCTAGAGCCTAGGCCCGTGTCCTGTCCCGTGTACAGATAGGAGATCTAAGATGAGAACATCACAGCATCTTGGTGGCCCATCTCCCTGCGGCCTTTCCTGTAGAAGCCAACATGCCGAGGGGAACTACTGGTGAGCGGGCAGGTCCTAGGGCTGGGGCCTGAGTACTCCCAGATGCGGGGACTGTTTTTCTCAAGTAAAAACAGAATAAGAATAAATGCAAATATTTCATTTACAGAAAGCTAGTAGTGTATATTCCTAGCTATTTTTGCTGTTTTAACTTTTCCAGTGAAATCCTAATATCCATACAGCATTATTAATTCATCTTCTTCATATTCCTCCTGCCTTCAGATTAACGAGAGCATAGAAATGCTCTTGTTCAGTGAGCATTCTTGACAGTGCTCAGTTCAGCTCACAAAATGAGTTATATTTTAAGTTTCGGGTTGGTTTGGATTGCAAATGCTGGAACACAAAAATGCTGTCACATTCTAGGGTCTAAGATCAAAGACTGGGGCTCCTTTCTGTAAGAAATTCTGGTCTGGGAGGAAGGAATGCTACTGTTGCTAGTGCACCATGTGAGGTGATCTGCTGCAATGCCAACCATCTGTACGGGGTTTCACATCCGGACTATGGAGCTGAAACTATACATATATATATATATATACGTGCTGGTATTCTTGGGGTCCCCTATGCTAAACAGATGTGCCTTAAAATCACCATTTGCTGTGGCTCAATATACTTAAAATAATTCTGGATGTCCGTGGCTTTTGAATGAAGATCAAGGCCAAAAATATTTAGTTTTTCTGTACAACTGATCTTTCTGTAGTAAAGATAAGAAGTTTGCTCAATGCCTAGACTGAATTGGGAGAATTAAATTCCCCAGGAACTAACGTGCAGCACAAAACTCATCGTCTTCTGCTGAAATGCATCTTCCTCTGAGCTGCCTCCTCTACCACAGAATACACCAGCCCCATCTCTGAATCAGCTCCTGGAGGGCAGTCACCTATTGCAGTGAGGAGCTCAGCATGCGAACGGGCTGGGTCTGTCAGCCCATCATCAGACAAACTTCTTACCAAAAACTAGCAGGGCAATTTGCCTGACTAACGTAAAGCCTCCTGCCCACAGCCTCAGCATTTGTGCCTTGCAATCTGTAATGCCTTTTTGTTTGTTTGTGGCATTGGGCTTCTTCTTCTTTTTCTTTTATTTTCCCCCTAGTATGTTTTAAAGAGAAAAGAAAATATGCAAAAAATCTTTCCTTTTAACAGTGCTGTCTCCTTTTATAGGTCTGCAGCTGGGGAAGGGTGTGCTCAAGGATGAGAATGCCAGTTTCTTAGGAAAGCTTTTATTAAAAAAAAAAAAAAAAAAAAAAAAAGACTAGAAAACAGTCCAACAAAACAAATCAGAAAAAAAACACCAATGTCAGTCAAATAAAAAAAAAATCATCAAATTCTTAATCAAAAGCTACAGATAGAGTGAGCCAGACGCCAAGCTGATTTTATTATGCCTCCACTTTAGCATAAGTAGGCAACTGTCAAAATACGGCATCTTTTCATTCGACAAAGTGAAATTCCACTAAATTGAATCAAGTTGAACAGAGAGACGCCTGTAGTTTAGACAGGCTGTCCCTCCCCTCCTAACATTGTGGGCCTGCTTGGCAGAGCACTCAGGTTTCAAATGAAAGAAATGTGTTGGAATACAGCAAGTGATGAAAAAATGTCCTTAACAGGAACTCCATTAATTAAAACCCAAGAGTCTTGAGCTAATAGCTTGCAATGTTGGGGTGAGGGGTATGTGTTACTCAGAGTTACAAGCCAGTTTTGTCCCCCACCCCTAATATCAGGACTGGTGGAAATTCTTCTGCGATTTAAAGGGTATTCATTGATCGAAAACAAACACAACATTGATAAAACTGAATACTCACCTCTCTATTTTTAGGTGTTATCCTGCTGCCCATCACTACAGTATGTCTCAAAGCATTTGCCTTGCAAAATGGAGTGGTGTCCATCAAGCTTCACAACTGTATTCATGGATATGGTGACTTCTTCTGGCCTTTGAAAATCTACATGAGCTCTGAGTCTTTCTTAGCTTTCTGGTACTCGACCTGCCTGTAGCCTGGGAAAGGTTGCAGGAAAAGGAGACTTTTGAGCATCCATCTTAAAAAAGCAGAAGAGATTGTCAAAGTGAAAGGGTGCAGCATTTTGTGAAGATTAGATTTATCTTATTTATTGTCTGTAGAACTCATAAAACAGATTTTAAATTCCAGTAAGTTCCATTAGAGTTGATCTGTTTGCCTTGATGGTGTCTGCTATTTTTTGTCATAGGACTCCATATTCATTTGTTTTTGTCTGAGGTTGTACCTGAATTTTTTCCATGCCATACACTTCCTTGAAACTGAATTTCCTCTGAAGTGTCATCAAAATGCTTCAGCTTTTTCTACATACAGAAGTTGACAAAGATACTTAGGTCACCCATAAGACTTAAGGGAGCAAGCTGAGGGGGGCTGAGCTTGGACAAGGAGCTGGAAGTCTGTTGAGTAAGGAAAAGAGACGCAGTTAAAATAGGAGCTGTGGAGAATCAGAAGGCCATGTGTCTCCTTCTACAGCTCTCATCAGTCGTTAACTAATTTCTACATGTAGTAGTGATAATGCATTTTGTGATAATGAAGGAACAAAAACTAATTAGGGAGGTTTTCTTCCTCCTGCTGAGTGCCTGTCCTTCAGTGCAGTGTCCTGGCACTGTTTCTGTGGGAAATACAGGATCTGATAAGGAAAATAAGGCACTGGGGATTTTTCTCTGAGGTTATCACCTTACTCATGGACTACTGTCTAACAAAAAGGCAAAAGGAAAGATGAATCTGGTTTTGAATCTCTCATTCCCCCAAACACCTTTAGGGCTATAATAAGCTACAGAAAGAGGAGAAGAAATATTAAAAATTACACTATCAAAAAGAGATTGTAAAAGAAACTAGTCTGTTATCTTTCTTTTGAACCTTGCTTTTAAATTAGGGCATTTCACACATAAGAGGGAGTGTATTTCCAAACAAAAACCTCAACATCTGGAAATTTCATCTACAGACTAGACAGACTTTCCTTCCTTTCCTTCTGTTGATCAGTCCCAGCCAAAAGCCAGAGTCCAACATCCATGCTCGATAAAGTATAGTCCCACAGAGTAAAGCATCACACTCCCTACCAAGCAACTGGTACTAATCAGGCTGCTGAGATCAGGGAAGTAACCAAAAAGAAGTTTGACCCATTTGTCAGAGCAGTAAGAATATGCATCCAGCTATAGTAAAAAAAAAAAAAAAAAAAAAAAGAAAGGAGAATATTTTTTCTCCAAGCAGAAATTGCTGACTTATATCAATCTCTTCTTAGACCAGCAGAAATTCCCAGATGTGTCACTCAGTCTAACAGCACATTTCCATACATATTTACCCCACAGATCTTTATCTTCAGCTGTACAGCAATCTGAGAAGTCTTAATGGGAGTGGGATGGACCATTGAGTGCCTCCAGGTAACTTCTCCATCCATCAGTTGCTTTACAGCCTATTATCTCTATTTAAAACACTGCAGGAGAGACCAAAGCAAGACTTTATTTTTTCATGATTATAAACCAGTGAAGTCTTCAATTTTATATGATAGGTGAAGTGGCTGGCCCTTGTATATGATATTAGACACAGCAAAACTCTTATTAAATCAGTGCTTTTCTTACAAATTTCCTCTCTCAGGAAAGATAACTTTATACCTTGAATTTAATGTAGGTAAATGCAAAAATGTACCTCTAGGGTCAAAGGTCTGACTGAGGATGGGAAGGGAGCTCCATTTTCTTGAAAATAGTGACTCAGAAAAGGATAGCACACAAATTACTTTATCTTCTCCCAAAAGGACAGTGCTGGAAAAGAGCCAGTTTGATGTATGAATGGAAAGGAAGTGAGCAGGAGTAGCAAGGTAATTTTATTGATAAGTAAAGTTAAGTATTAAGTAAGTATTGATTAGATTAATGCTAGAATATTTCATAGATCCCAACATGTTCTCATTTAAGTCAAACTTGAAAAAACGAGAGACAAATCCCAGACTACTAGAAATGCCTTTCAATGAAGAGCTTAATCTTACTTAAAATTGCCTGCTTCAGGGAGCTGATTGGAGGGTAATTGAGCAGTGATGGGATTATAATCTGTGAAAATGTTCACAAGAGAAAAGACTCAGTGTACACTGGCTTTTTAATTGGTCAGGGAAAGGGAAGGTGGGAATGGAAACCCTATAATTTTCCATCAGAAACAGGACAATGCAATGATTTATCATCACCAGAAAATACAAGGAAAGCAGTGAATTCTTCACCTGTGAATCCTTTGATGGGACTAAATGAGACTCTTTAGCCAACCTGAAATTCATTTAACGAATACATATGCTATAATACCCAATTCTGGTCTTAAGCATCTATGAAGCTGTTGATCCACTTTCTAAAACCTTAACACATGGTTATGGTGTTTTGGGATGGCAGAGGGGTGTAGCATTAATATTGATAAAGGGTTGCATGTGCCTAGCCAAACAACCAATGTAAGCTAAGTATAAACAGAGACTATGGTACCCTAAGATAAGAGGGGTTTCAACACCCCCGGAAAAAGGCTTTTAATGCAATCAGCCTGTGCAGATCTAATCAAAATATGCAGAGCAAGCTCCTGTTTATCAGTGCAAAAGCATTACCAGCAGAGAAATGCAGATCTTCCCAGGCTCTCACATGGAGATTTGAATTTAGGCTACCTTCACAGTAGTAATATTAGGCCATCTGAGGAGACGACCTTATTCTTGTTCCCAGGCTGCTTTGAGGAGTAGCTGGCAGAAAAGATGGAATGGCAGGGAAAGGTGAAAGATAAAAGGAAAAGTTTGAAGTGAAATGCTCCACTTATTTAACTGACTAAAGTTCACCATCTGTAGAGAGCTGTGTTTGGAGCCAAGGAATTTGCATGTTACAGCGAACCGTTCATGAAACACACAAATAGGTATATAAATATATTTACACTAAGTTTTCTCGTAGTCAAGGCATTTTTACCAGTAAAAGACTCTTACTACACTGGTGTTCATAACTTTGCATAACGCACTTGTTCATACCTTTCCATAACTCACTTGCCATAAGGAACCAATAAATTTTGAAAAGTTTCTGAGATTTCACAGACAATTTTTCAGGATTAAATGTAAGTTACTCTTCAGTGTTTGCTTGAACCTTTCATTTGACTTCCCAAATGGAGCTATATTTTGGATCTATCTGGACCCTTAATAGCAGAGAGTGTAGCTAGTGACAGCAGTATGAGAAAGTGTCGAGCACTTTCTTGTTCCTATGCTCCTATGCTACAGTTACAAATATTGTCAGTAAATCAGTTTGTACAGCTGTAAATTTTTGTGCTTCCTGAATGCCCACTCCAATCTTCAGCTAAATTTCTGTGTTTCTTTAAGGAGTTCAAGAGGGCCATTCACTTTTATTGAACTCAGAACCTCTTCTACTCATCCCTGAAAAGCAAGCACAATTTTCATCAAATAAAACCTATCTATACTCCCTGGCTTGGTACTTTCAAGTATTTTCCCAAATGTCTTGCATGCTGTAATAGAGATTGATCTTCATATTCACAGTTATCATCAGTATGGGAGAGACTACATGCATGCAGGAAAAAGGGACTGGATTCATTATGAAGAAGTGGAGAAAGAGTCAGAAAAAAATATGTTCAATTTAAGAATAGCATGTGAAGAAAACCATATTGGAGTGGAAATAACCAACTAGGAATAATCAGTTAGGGTCATGATAAATGGGACTGAGTCTAGTTGGAGGCCGATGGTCAGTGGTGTCCCCAACGGATCAGTACTGGGGGAACCAGGCCTGCTCAACTTGTTCATCAACGAACAATGGGACAAGGGCACAGAGGGCACCCTGAGCAAGTTTGCAGATGATACCAAGCTGGGTGGAGTGGCCAACACTCCGGAGGGCTGTGCTGCCATCCAGAGGGACCTGGACAGGCTGGTGAGTTGG
>JAVCKT010028519.1:0-16058 GCA_032273925.1 Rhynchotus rufescens
CAACCAGCAAGGATCTCAAACATCCATGTAAAGAACTGCTCTGTATTATGATGGTTGCAGCACATCTCACAGAAAGATTGAGGCGCTTGGAAGGGTACAACCAAATGCCTTGTGGGGACACTTGGTGACCGTCTAGCTTAGGCCTGTTGGAACAACAGGAGGTCTTTTGTCTGTTGGCTGAAATGATCCCCAAATCGCATTAAAGGTGAGTGGCACGTGAGCAAAGCTTAGCAGCAGCAACCAGCCCTGTGAGTTGGGTAGCTTTTAGCAACTGGACATGGTTCACTGGCCACATGGTGAAGAGGCCATTGCTGCATTGCACAGAAACAGCTGAGGCAGAAAGCATCCTCTGTTATTTCATTGACAGTATGTTCAATTACACATTGTTTTCAATAACACTTAGTAAGGCTGGGGTGGCTATAGGTATTTTTGAAATAATCTTTTTTTTTTTTTTTTTTTTTTTCCCACCCCCTCCTCCAAAATGGGGTGAAAAAATCCTTATTAGGAAAGCAGAGCCCAAATCAGAGCCGAATAGAGAACAGCCTTGCTATAAAAAGCATCGTTGCCTTTCTCTGGAACATAAGCACAGGCACGTAAAGAGCTCAGCTCAGCAACGTGTGCGACTCATTGCTGATCTGAGGTCTCCAAGGTTTGTGCTGTTACAGGACAGGAGGAAAAGCGTGACTTAACTACCAAGACAAGGCTTGTCATAAACAGTTATGTGACTGCCCTTGCAAAAGGCAGAAGGGGGAGCTTAGGCTACAATAAGAAAAAGTAGGCAATAGATAAAACTTCTGAGGAAGGAGGAGAGTCCCAGGGTCACCAAGACCTGGTGCTTCTCCGGCCTGGTCAAGGCTACCCAAAAATCTCCACAGCTGAGAGTGGTTTCCATTGAAACAACTTCCTTTAAACAGTCAAATGCTCTGTGATAAATGCCATTTTTAAAAAGTTCTTGATTTTAGGTAAATCTTTGGAGTTTGTCAACTCTTTAAAGATATTAACTGTATTTTTATTTCCTCCTTTCCTTCTTTTCTCCCTCTCCCACTTCTCCCCATACATGAAAAAAAGCCACAAGCATGAAACTAATTGACAGAAAGAAATGAGCTTCAGGCAAGAGAAGAAATCAGGAAGCACTTCAGTAAACCCTGGTAAAAACCAACTAGGAAGTGGGTTTCTTGGCACCTTGGGTTGGAGAATGTGTCTCTGGTATTTTCTATTACACTTCTTAAATTATTTTTCACTTTTTCTGTCCTTTCCATGTTTCTCACCTGAGATAGCTAGAATTGTGGATAAGAAGACCCTGGACATTTGGTGTGTGAATGGAGCCAGGTGTTTTTGCTCAGTGGTCCTGTGGGCCCTAACATCTGAGCAGCTAATACAGGGGCTGCAAAATTCCCCACAATTAAACCAAAAAAGAAGTCATGTCTTTAAAATATTCTGACCAAATGATGTTTATTAAACAACTTTGTTGTCAGTGAAGTACTCATGCTTGCCTAGGGGTTACTGTATGGGGCCAGTCTCTGAAGCTCTTGCAGGGAATTGGTGCAGCAAGAACTGCCCAGCTTGTGCTTCAGTGTTCAAGCTAACATTACAGCTAGTTGGCACTTGGGTTTGGTCCTCCATCTGAGGAGATCACTGTCCGAACAGGGATAAAGGGTTCCTTTCTTCTGGGTAACATCTGAAATCACAGTCTGGGCTTTGGTAACAGGATACTAGTAGCTTCAGTTCTTCCGATAAAGGGGGAATGCTTCTTTCCCTTATTGTTGTTAATCCTGGGAGTAGAGATCAGTTGCAGTGCAGGTGTCTGATTTTCATTAAAATTGCAAATTGGACTGGATGCTTGATCAGATAACAAAGACGTCATTGAAACCATGTGTCTTCCTTCAGTATCAGAACAGGGGACAAGACAAAGACTTTCCCAGTGTGTGTCCACTTGTGCATATTTACTGCAGAGTGAGTCTTAATACTTTGGTCATGGGTGAATAAATAGCTTCTAAGAAATGCTAACCCTATCAAACTTGGTGCAGCTTTGGAACAGCTTTTCAGTTGAATAGAACTACAGAATTAGTTCTTTAGGGAACATACAGGCTGCCCTCAAAGGAAATCAATTAACTGTAGTATTTCAATGGTCCCAATTCAGTAGATCTTCCCATTTATCAAAGAACTTAAGTGTTTTCTTAGCTTTAAGCATGAGCTTAAGTGCTTTGATAAATTAGGATGGACTTCCACACATGCTGCTGTCTTCAGAGTCAAGTGCATGTGCTTTTTGCTATGAGAAAAAGAACAAGTTACACAAAGAAACTTGACCAGTCCTTCCATTTGGAAATTGTATGTGAATGTCTTGCTTGAAGTATGCAAGTGTGAAGGGCTGATTGCACAGGCACAATATTTGGAAAAGACATTCCTCGTGTGAAGTCCTCTTGGCAACTAAACAAAATGCTTCTGAAGCAACCAAACAAATAAACCAACGCTGCCAAGACAGCATCTTCTGAAAAATGTCACTGTGTTTATATCTCATAAACAGAACTCTTAAAAGTAGTTCTCCTTTTTTGTGTGTGAGAAAATACCTGTTAGTAATAGTGAGGAGGGCAGCTGAACAAAGTCTTGTCTAAAACAAAATGTTAGGTAGCAGGTATGTAGGATAGGCCCATCTTAACACTTTAAATGCTCTAGAACCTGTGGTTGATAATAAGGATGCTGAGCTTTGCCCACACCTAGATTAGTGTTTCTGTTCAGCCCCTGTGAGCCAGGGAGCTTTCAGCTGTGACCTCTATTTGAAGAGTTTTTGAAGAGGATGCATTTAAAATGGAGCATTTTACATTGGCACGTAGCACTGGAGGAAGCCTGAATTATTTTATCCTGATCTTACATAGGGTTAGATCCAGACGTGACATGATGCTTCACAATTTAGGGGTAAAAGAAAGTGTGTTCCTGACAAATGAATTGAGCATGAATTGTCCATGAAACTGCTAAAAATGGTGGAGGGTCATTTGGAGAGTCTTACCCAGCTCTGTTCCATGGTAAGTGTGGCAGGAGGAATTTTGGAGGGAATTTAGACACTTAGAGCTTGGGAGGGAAAATAACTTTTGCCTTTTATAAAAGAGGCTTTAGAAAGGAAATTATTCTCCTTCTCTGTGTGGGCAGAGCTCAATTTTTAAGATAAAATTTGTTGTCTTGATGTCCTTGACCACAGCTGTCAGCCGCATCTGTCTCTGACACATGTAGGACATGGTATAGGTTGTATTTGTCCCATAGATCTGGGTATGGAAACAAATTCCTGCAGGAATGGCTAGATGTCAACCAAGTCCATTAAAAACTATGAAATGTTTTGTTTTTCCAGGAATAGGCAATATTAAAGTATTATAGATGTTTTCAAAGGATATCTTTAGGACTAGGACCCTGTATCAAGTGCTCCACAGTTACTGTACGTTTTCATCTTTTGGTAACTGGAAGGTAATTGAAATATTTTCATTTCTCTCGGAGCATCACTTGGGATATCTGTAGAATCACTCAGCGTCACAATTCCAAGAAATCTGCCAGGATTATGTTCTGAAGTTTGCTTTGGATGAAAAAGGACTCTAAAGGTCATAGATTATCCCAGGACATATCAAAACATGCATTAAAAATTTCCATGTTCTTGAACTCATGGTGAAAGTCAGCCCCATCCTCTCAGTTTTATTCAAGTTTAAACTCAGGGGACTTTATCTCTGCTTGCCAGTATGTGAGTGCATTAAGAAAGGAGGTGGAAACTGCTTGCTGAACTCTGTGTGTGTGTCCTATCAGATAGGAAAGCACCACTGGGACAGGGAAGAGCCTTTGGACTCGAAGGAATGGACCTTAAAGCCTGGAAAGCTACAAGCCCCAAAAAGGACTACGTAGAGTTAATATCCCACAAAAGAGGTAAAAGTGTTTGGAGAAAACCAGAATACAGCACCTTGTGTGATGCATATATTGCCTCTGCTGGATGTCACGAGCAAGGTGTGAGGGTGGTGCACCAGAGCATGAAGACCCTCCAGTTGGACCTAACAAGGCGGAATCGGAGGGTGCCGTCATGGAAATGTCGTGGCGTGTCCTGTGCTGGCTGCTCGTTTAATTGCACGTGCAACCCTTGTGCACCCCTCCGGTCCAGACGTGTTGTCAGAGGAGCATTGCTAATCAAAGAGGAATGGTGCAGATAGGAAGGTGAAATCATCGCTGGGCAGGAAGCTGCAAGCAGCATCAACAAGATCAGTCGAAGCCCCTCGGCCAAAACTATCTAATAAAGTGAAGTGGGCCAGAACGCCAACATCGGTGACCTCGAGATTGTTTTGTTTTTTTATCATCTTAAATAATCTTATCTGGCAACTCTGTTCTAAACAAAAGCGGGGATTTCATGGCCATCCTCAGCGCTTTTGTCTGTTACAGTGGCAAGACGTGTTTCGGAGGGTCAGTAATGGGAAGCAGATGTTTAAATGTGTACAGCAAGAGGCAGAAAAGCAAATAGTGCAAGCGCAAAAACTGACATGAAAAGGAGACTATCTTTGCATAGTAATAATTAAAAAAACGCATTCATGGAACACAGGATTAGATAAACTGCTGGTTTTTTAATTGTTGTGCCCAGCTGTTTTCATGGCTATAAAATCACAGGCCCTCTAATGTATCTGAATCAAAAACATCTTCTAGCAAACACTGTTCTTGGTTTGTACAGGGATACACTGCTGCACAAGTAGCGTTGCAGGAAAATGCTGTGCTGCCAGGAGGACAATGCAAGATTAATTATTTGCCCAGCACTCTACTGCCAGGCTATGAAAAATGTTTCTATGTATTCTTCTAATTAAGAGGAGATACTTCCACTGTGTCACTTTGAAATCTGAGAGATTCCAGTCTTTCAAAATTAGTTTTTCTTCCAATTGGATTTTTTAAACATGTCTATTCAGAACTTTTTTTAGAAGTGTCAAAACACTATGCAATTCTAAATATGTATCTGCTATAGCACGTAAGCTGTAGATATAACTTAGAAATTATCCTGGGGGGGAGGGAAAAAAAAAAATGAATCATGTTATTTTTCCTTTAAACTTCAATATATCCCATTGAAATTATTATAGATGGGTTCCATCTTTGGACAGAGAATAATTTTTTTATCTTTTTTTGACATCAACAGTAGCAAAATCTATATGAGTTTCAGTTTTCTTTCTCTTTATGTAGGGAAGGAAACATTAAAAAATGAAAGTTAAAAATTGCTTTTATGGAAACGTACAGAACTACAGCAAGATGGTTAAAAGAAATATTGGAATTGTTCTATTGGAAATGATAAAGATCATCTTGTTCCTTTTCAGCCTGTTTTCCTGCTATTCTTGGATGAGGAATAGACAATCTCCAAGTAAATGTTGCATTGAAATCCACTTAAAAAAAAAAAAAATTAAACTTTTATATTTTTTACTGGGGAAAAAAACGATGATTCTACAAGTTGACGTTAAGGGACAGATTTTCAACATTATTCACCCATTGAAAATAGCTCCTATTGTTCCCAAGTTCAAAAGCCTCTTTCTGGTTATTGCAACTTTGTCCTCGATCTGTAGCGGAGCCGTCGGCCTCGGACCCCTCCAACCCGGCTGGCAAGACGGGCGACTTGGCGGTGCCAGCGGCGCATGGGCAGACACGGGCGTCGCAGGCGCCCCGTGCGCTGCAGCGGGCGAGCTGCGCTGCCTGCGTTTGGATGGAGCCAACTGCAACCATTCCAGGGGACATGTCCCACCATCACGATGCGGATGCAGACAGCAGAGCTGCGTGGTCAGTCCGGATATACACACTTACCCAGGTGGGTCCAGTGCAGCCAAGGCTGGAAAAACCTTTATTTTCTTAACCAGCATCTGGGGGAAGCGCTGAAGAAGCCCCATGGGGCAGCTGTGCTCAGCAATTGTCTGACCCTGGTGAAATTTCACACATGATTTTGCTGCGAAACTGAAACAAGATAAACAGGATTTGGTAGGAAATTTAAACATAACACTGGTTATGTTATTTGGGAACAAAACAGTTGCATAACCTTGTGAAAAAGCAGCACAGCTGTTCAGGGCTGTGTGCTGTGCCAAGAGCCACGAGGCTCTTGCGAGGTGAGCGCTGCATTTGCCTCCTTCCCTTCCAAGTGACCAGTGACACTCATGCCCTGCCTGGGTGTCCCAGGCAAGGGTGCGAGTCTGTTCCCCCTGCTTTCAAGACACGTAAGTACTTGAACTCTGATTTTCAGCCTCTTGGCTGTGTTGGAGAAGCTGGGCGGGCTGGCCCTGTGCTGCCTCTTGCCTCCTTCTCACTCTCAGTAAACGTTCCCAGCATGAAAATCGGATTTGCCTTGAGTTTAGGGGAGAAAAATCTCATTAACAGTGACAGGCTCCACTGCCACCTGCTAGATATCACCCCTGTCCTGATGGGCAGCAAGCAGGGGCTGTGATTAATGGCCTGCTGCAAAGATAATGATGCACCAAGCGGGGCTGGCGTGATGCAAGGATGAACCCTGGGAAGATGCTCAGCGTTCCCGTGCTCCCACAGGACCAGGGTCTCTTTATTCCAGCCCAGCTGGCTGTCAGTGAGTTCACAACCTCATGGAAGGTGGCAGGTGGGGACCTTTGCTGCAGCTGGTAACACTGCAGAGCATCTCCCCAGGATGTTTTGAGTGGTGCCTTCATGCCTGGGCAGGAAAGAAAACTTGTTTTTTGGGCTGCCCTGGCATCCATAGACTATCAAAGTTGCAACTGCTGAAGCAGAGCTGTTTAGTAGAACAAGAGTGGGCACTGATCCTTACAAGCAAGTGCGTGGTAAGGAAAGCCAGAACCCAAACGGTGAAGCAGGTGGATGGGGCAGAGGCTCCTTCATACCCTCCGTAAAACAACAACCGAATCCTTTGGTGTTTCTGACCCAGTGCAACGGTTCTGGAGCAGGCCTATTCTCCTGTTACAGGTCACCTGGGGCAAGATAAAAAGAGGGAGCAAATGGGCAAGTTCTTGGGTCCCCATGCTGCCGAGGGCGCCTCTGGCGAGGCCGAGCCGTGGCGCCTGTGCTCTGATGCTCTGCTTTGTTTCTTCTCGGCCGAGTCACTTAGACTTTCCTTAAATGCAAAATATTTTGGAAGCTAAAGATAGCTCAGGCCAAAAAGCAGACATTTAGCTGACACTGAGCAAATAAATACAAGTTATGAAGAATTTGTAGTGAAAATAAAAGTCTGGAGGACTGGGGCTCGTTACCGAAAGCTGGGCGGGGGGGTGGGTGGCAGATGGCTCCTCAGATGACCCTCTGCTCCATCCACAGGAGCCCAGAGGTAGCTCCAGGGGCCGAGTAGATTCGATTAATGCCACAGAAATGTGCTGCGGGGGAATGAAGCTGCAGTGCTGCTGTATGATGCAACGTGCCTGGTCTCGGCTCAGCTTGTTAGCAAATCTGATAAGCTGCAGCAGACATGCACCGCTGGTGACAATGGCACCTGAAAGCAACGGGGAGCAAAAAGTGTGTTAGAAAGGCATGAACTGGGGGGCTGTGCTCAATTCCCTCCCTGCCAGGTGAATCCCACTTGTTTGTGTGCCAATGGGCCGAGACCAGCTGCAGGACAGGTCCCTTCCCATGACATCCCTGGGCTCAGATGTTCGTCAGGGTGGCTGCTAAAGCCTCGTTGCTGCAGCCTTTAGCGTCTAATACTGCTGTTAAACGTGTTCTTGCTATTGATTTTCTCTATGGACTGGGACACGAGCTACTGTATGTCTGCATTAGTGTGCTGAAATTGGGACAGAGGGATAATGATTAAAGACATGGGTAGCAAGCGTGCCCTCCCCAAGGAATGTGTGTCTCTTCAGGTGTCTGTCTTTGCTTGTTCTGTCCTCTGGATTTTAAGGATTGCAAGCACTAGTAACACGGATTGATGCTCTTTACCTTTTATTGCTGTTGACTAATGATATAATAGAATCAGCTGGAATTCCAGGAAACATTGTCTGTTTGCAGAAATTACCCTTCCTTTAAACATAAAAGCTTTTGTGTGTATATGATTACATTCTTACCAAGATCCCTTCTTATCTGACTCTAGCGAAGAATGCTTTGGGTTGCTGTGTTGTCTTTTGCTGACTGTGGTGTGACTTTGGTGCTAAACTGGGGTTGCTGTTAGAAATACTCTTGCCCTCGATATTTCGACTCCTAATAGCTCTGGTTTTTCCTAGTCCTGCCTAAGAACAGGGCTGGCTTTCCACGTTGCAGGTCCCTGTTAAGAAGATGTGACCCTGCAAAATCATGGCCCAGAGGGGATGGAGATGTGCAGGTATCCTGTGCTGGCCAAGAACCACAGCAAATGACTCCTGTGGCTGTTGGCTCTCCCTGCCCTGCACCAGCCTCTGCTTCTGCAGCCTGATGCAGGGCATGTCCCTGGCACGTGCCCTAGAGAAAGGAGGGCTCCTCTGCACAGGCAAGTGGTGAAATGACATAAAAGACTCTCACAGGCAGATGAAAAGGAGCTTGCTGTTCCGATAGCCACAGTTGTGTTGATGTCCTGGGGCTGAACCAGGGCTGTTTTGCACAGAGCAGGAGAAAACTCCTAATGAAATACTGCAGTGAGTATTAGCTAATAGAAATGCCTTGATAGAAACACTAGATACCACCACAACAATCACAACAAATGTGAGCTTGTGAAAGGAAAACACTGTTGTTAGGTTAGGAACATGTTTGCAGCTTCCCTTGCTCGATGAACTCCTTGGTGGGCTTGCTTTTCAGCTGCTTTTGAGCACTGAGTTCCTTGGTTTTGATCCCAGGTCACCATCCTGCAGAGCTGTCCTTACCTGCAAAGTGGAGATGGAGTCTCAGGAGATCCCAGTTGTGGTGAGAGCTGAGCCACAGGCACCCCCAGATAACTTCACGCTTCCATTTCACCTCCTTGGGGCTTCATCTTCCTATCAGGAAAGCAGGAATTTGAGGTCTGCTGTGGGCACAGCCTCTGCTGCTATGAGGCCTCAGGGTTAAGTTCACAATGGGAAGCAATAGAGAAAAAGTTCCTGCAGTGGCTTAAATCCTTAGGCAATATAGAGTTCCTATTTAAGAGCAGTGTAGCCCCAGTGGTTAATTCAGCCTTTGTAGACCTCATAACTTCAACATTTTTCACTGTGGTGATTAGGAAGTGTCTCTGGAGATCTACGCTGTGCTGGGTCTGCTGTCGGCAACTTGCTTGTCTGGAAGCCCCTGCTCACGAGTACCACTGTCCAAGGGGTGCTCAGCTGGCCAGGGCTGCCAAGCCAGGCTCTTTCCAGCGCTCTTTAAATAGATTTGTTTTCAGGGGAGGATGTATCTAATGGCTCAACTTGACTTGAAAGACCATGGATGGGAGAACTTACACCTCTTATTTAGACGTCCAGGACAAAG
This sequence comes from Rhynchotus rufescens, assembly GCA_032273925.1. Classification (NCBI taxonomy): domain Eukaryota; kingdom Metazoa; phylum Chordata; class Aves; order Tinamiformes; family Tinamidae; genus Rhynchotus; species Rhynchotus rufescens. The sequence continues at coordinate 9,364 of JAVCKT010028519.1, forward strand.
TAGATTTTTTTTCTAATGTAGTCAATATTGCTGGGCAGGGCAGCGAGGGAAATGAGATCAAAGATTGCCCGATGCTTTTCAAAGCCAAGCAGCCTATCTTCTGATTGGGCTTTTAAATAAAAGCCACACAGCTTACCCTTTGAAAATGTGCAGACCTGAGTGTAAATGTTGCATTATGCATGGGAAAATCTGAAAGCAAATGCTTTTATCACCAAGAATGATCGGGGCTGGCTATTAGCTTGATAGAGCAATGACAGGACAAAAATTGGGCCTGCTGATGCAGTCCAGAGGGGTTATAGGGTGTAATGAGTTCTCCTCTTTGAGGAAAATTACTCTAGTGGGAATATGGGCAACCTCCAAGGTTCAGGTTTTGGGGTTTCAGGCAGGGTTCAGGTTTGATGTGCTCCTGAGAGAGGTGACTCTGGTGAGCTGTTATCCCAGAAGAGGACTGGAATGTGCAGATGAGTCTGTGCTGCACAGATATCCTTAGTAGAGTTAGGGTATCCTTGTCGTTACACTGCTAGTGCCCAATTCCTGCAAGCAGCTTCCAAAGCAAACATAGAGCATTGACACCAGCCCTAGCAGAGTGTTGCACTACATGTGAATTTGGCCCATATGCCAAGGACTTTGTGCCTTCATACACACTGATTCAGCCCTTTGAAGGTCACATGCAAGGCAATGGAGTGGACATTTGAGGTCTATTCTTGGCCCTGCTACAGATCTTATATGTGACATTGACTCTTTTTGCTGAACTCAAGATTTTCATCCATGGAAGATGTGGCTCCTTCTTGACCCCAGTTCTATCTTGGTAGAGAGAAAGGAAAAGATGGAAATTTCCCTTTCTCTAAGGGGTTTTCTGAAAGCATGTCTGTTATCACCATTGAGGTGCTCATTGACTAAGGTGATGAGAAACCTATAAAAACAAATCCCACTCTCAGAACTGAAAAAAATAAAATGGGAAACAAATGTTCATCCCAGGTTAGAATGAGCGCAGAGGGATTGCTTGCTCAGTTGAAAAAAAGAAGAGTATTTCTGCACATTTTGGTCTCCATTTGGTGTCAAACTGCACAGCTGTGAGTACTCCAGGGTGAAATGACAACCAATCCCTGAGGTTGCTATTACGAATACTGCGCCTTTAGAAAGACGACAGTTTTAAACAATTTGTTCCTAATTGAAAGGGGTCACATGAGACTGACTTTACAAAGTTTACATAACAAAGAGTAATTCTGTTAAGTAAAATGATTAATTCCTGTCACTGCACATCAAACAGCGCAGTTACAAAACAGTATTGTCTATGTTCGCCTTGCATTGAAAGCCATTTTTTCTCCAGCATCCCTTCCCATAACGCAACCTTTTGAGGAAGCCTTAACTCTTTGGTGTTATTCAGCCCAGGAATTTGTGAATGGCAAGTGAGTAGGCTGCCATGGAAGTGTGAGATATGTTACGCTGGTGCGGTGGCAGGCGAAGGACAACAGCTCTTTAGAGCGGACCGAGCTTCCCCAGGATCGCAGTGCCATGAGAAGTGCTCTCCAGTACAATGCGTTGGTTGTCGCCCTGCCCAGACACAATGGGGCATTGAGAGAGGATCACAGCCCCAAAATGGCAGCTCCTTCCTTTGAAATGCTTCCATGTTGGCTCGTACATAGGCACCGAGGAGGCACGGAGTGGCCAGCTGCTGAGTAATTCGGTGGTTGGATGATCTGGGAGAATATGGGCAGCTTCCCAACCATAACAGTATCAGTTTACAAGTTGCATGTGGCATGTACACGTTTGTTTGGCATGTATAGATTTGGTATATGGAGAATCTTGGGATTTGGAGCAGCTCCTTGCTACTTTTATTATAGTACAGCCATGCTTTGCATGGGAAGCTGTACAGTCAGGTGAGATCAGATGCCTGTGATAGAGGAGCTCTAGAGCCCTCAGGACAAATCTATGTTTCTTGATGCTGGACAGACATCCTACCCAGGGAACAGTGGATTGTCTTTTCCATTAGCCCACACAGTGATTACAAAGTATGTAGGCAGGTTCAGGAAGGCCTGGGATGCACTGTGGTACACAGTGTCGTTTGAGAGCAGAGCATGATGACCTGAGAAGGTTGAGTTAGACTTAGCGCTCCCTGTGTTCAGCACACTGTGAAGTTTAGCACTCCTGCTGCTTGTCATTTTTCCTCACCTCCCTGTGTTAGCCACAAAAAAAAAAAAGTCTCTTTCTTGCTGGATAAGAGGCCATAACAGCCACCAAGAAAGAAGATGTTAAGACTAGTGAGAGAAGAGAGGATGCAAATCCACGTTTACTCATGCTTTAGTTCAACAGCTCCTGGTTTCCTTGCGTGAACGTGCCATATGAATAATCTTCCATCTAAATCTACCTTTGTCCAGGCTGTGGAGTGACCTTTCCTGAAAGAGCTGATTCTTGCTCACATGGGGTGGTGTTCAATGTAGAGTGCTTATTTGCTCTCTTTGCATTTTTGTCTTATTACAGTCCTTTTGCTTTCTTTCTTCAGCCTCCTCTTGTGTCTTTCTTTCCTTGCCTGCTTTTCAATTCAAAGCCCTGTTGGAGTTTTCCATTCTCTGCTAGAGCTGAGTCACTGACTTTTGTCAGCCTCCCACTATGGATGGCAAAGGGAAGAGGAAGAGAAAGAAGAAACAGACAGAAATTGCTTTAACATGAGCCAAAAGCTGCATAAAAAAGCCCAAATGTTATGGCATCTGAAACAAAATCAAACACAAGCTCTGCCAAATCTCCCTTGAAATGCTGGAAATCTGGAAGCGTTCAGTGCAGCTAAACAGCATCTATCTAGCCTAAGTACCAGTGGAAGGGTTGGTGTGAGTATCCTCCTCAGCAGGTGGGACATCCCTATTCTCTGTCCTTTCCTGGTGTAACCAGGCACTGCATCTCTTCACGGTTCTGAGGGAATTTACTCTGCAGGGAGACGATGCCGTGACTCTTGCTGTAGTTTGGTGGCCTGTTGGTCAACCTAAGGAAGAGCCTCAGTTAATCTCCTGAGGAGCATATAGGGGAGCAGAGCACAAGGCACTGCCGAACACCTGAGACTCCTGCAGTGAAGCTGTTGCTCCCCAACTCATACTGGAAATGAAGGAGGGTACTCATGCTCTTTTGAGTGTCTACAGTGAGAAGACTCATCTCCCCAGGGCCTCTGCTTTGAGAAAGAAGCCTTGAGAGTTGCTCCATAAGGCCATTTGAACTAAAATCCATCTCTCCTTCACCCATCTTCTGGGAGAGCCCATTTTTCTCCACTGACTATATCAGAGGCTCTTCTGACTATCACCTCTCCTAAATTAAACACCAATGTCTTTCCAAGGCCCCGGTGACATACCTTGCAAGTTCTTACTGAGCTCAGCTCTGAAACTTGGCAGTGTCTAGGTGAGGGTTCATTCACACACATTTCTCTGAAATGTATGTGAATACACTGAAATCTTGCAAAGGGCTATCAATGACAAGTCCCATGTATTTTCTATATCTCTTGCTATAAATCTAAGCAATTTTAACTACATTTACTTATTTATTTGTGCCACTAGCTAATCTATTTAGTTGAGAAAGCAGATTTTGTATTGTTTGTCATTCAGAGACATTTTTCCATCTCTTTCATGTGCTAAATCACAGTATCTCTAATGTTGCAATTCATTTTTCTCCATAAAAGTGTTTAATAGTGATAGATTAGATTGGCTTTTCTGACAGATTAGATAGGTTTTTAGTTTTGGGCTTTGATGAAATTACAAGGGAGAGCACGAGGCAAGTAGTAAAAAATGTCCTCGTAGTGAAAGGTTTGGCTTCTTATCTTCATAGATTAGCACCCTGCCTCTGCAAACTGCTTCAAGAAAGCTTAATGAGTCTGTGGGGACTGGCTGTTATCAAGAGTAGTTGCTCTCTGGAGACTTGAAGGGCAAGGAGCAGCCACTTTGATTTAATGAGTGAAGATATACTGTGCTGCCCACAGCAAGGGCTATTTAGCAAAGGAGATCCCGGGCTTTTTTATTGCTGCACATACATGGTCTTTTCTGTCTCTCTGTATGCATACATAAATTAAAACATTTTGAGATATCCCAATGCAGTCAATGAGATCGTGGTCATTAGAACTAATGCCAATAATATCCTTTTCTGGTCCCAATGTTTTGGAAGGACCTTTGAAGAAAATGTCCTTGCAGAAGGTATGTGATGTACATGTGTGCTCCAAGGATGAAGCAGGTCAAGTGTCTGCAGGAGGAGCAGAGATGTACCCTGCCAGCAGAGCCATGGATGAGGTACTGTCTAGGGTAGCCTGTAGGTTTTGGTCAGCCAGGTTCAAAGACTTGGAACTGAAACAGATGCAGAAATTGGCTGCCTGGTGGTAAAGCAGTAGGGAGTCTGGTGGAGAAGAAGCTAAAACGGCTTGTTTAGTCTGGCAAAGATGAAGGGCGAGAGGGGATAGGATTGTTCTCTATAAATATACATTTGCAAAGCAAAGTTCCCTATTTATTTTTTTTTAATTAGGTTTGGTTTAAAAATGGTAAACCTGATTTTGTTTTTTTGGAAAAGCAGAAAAGTTCATAGTTGTTTCCACATCTCGGAGTCCTGAAATGGCTGTTTTATACATTTTTTTCAAGTGTTCTCTGATGGTTTTGATTGCGTTTTCAGTGAGCTGAGTTCACAGGTAGAACGAGGTGGTGGAGGGGCCAGGAGATGGGGTTCCTGCAGGGACCTGCACCTAAAGGAGCTGCGTAGGTGGACAGCAGTAGCCTATATGGCTCCATATCTCTTCTCATGACCCAGCACATGGTGCTTTATGGTTGTGTCTGCTCCTAGATATCCATGTGGCCAAGTGAGCCTGTCTCCTGATGTCCAGATGCCCATTCCAGTCTCAGTCCAGCAGACAAGGAGTTACTGTATTTGGCTGCTTGTGAGAATCTGACAGTTTTCAGGCCGAAGAAAAGTTATCCTCCTTCTCTGCCTATTTTCATGAACCCTAAATATGCCCACTGCACCCTCCTGCAACAAGAGCATTGCATGGAGCATCCACCACAGGGTGTTGCTTTTCATTTTAATGAACTCAGAATGTTTTATTTTGGACATATTGATGCCAAAAGGACTTCCTAAGCCTCTTCATTGTGACTCAGTGCCTTAAGGAACATCCCTCTCTCAGAGGAGCTGTAGGAAGAAAGGAAAAGCCAACGGGATGTTGAGGCATCATCATTTCCCTGCGATGGCATTTGAAGTGTGCCCTGCTGTAGCAGAGCCTTGCAGCCCTCGTGCAGCCCCTGGCAATCCAGCCTGGTCCTTGTCAAAGAGGAGCAGCAGCAAGGGGAACAGCAAAATGTCATGTCCATCAGCCAGCGGGTAAAAGAGTAGCTCACCACCATCACCAATTCGTTCTCCTCTGGAACACATTAGGATCCTGATTGCCGGCTCTGTTCCGTGCCCGATCGACAGCCCCGGCTGCGTGTGAGCACGTGAGGCAAACGGGTTACGAAGCAAGGTCTGTGTCCTTCCCTCGTGCTCCCAGATTAATTACAAAAGGTTTCATACTTTCCAAACGCAATAATTTCCCTGCAATTTTTCAAATAAGCAATTTATTTTAGAAATAACACCTCAGCCTCAGGGAACTGTTATCTATGCAACTGTTTTATATTAACTTTGGAGCAGGAATCCTAGGGGGCGAAAACAAGAGCATTCAAAAGATTCTTCCACAATGCTTATTCGTATTTATTTATTTATTTTACAAAAGGCATGAAAATTGTAAGGCATCCCAAGGATTATTTTAATCTTCTTTCCATACTCTGGGTATTGTTTAGATTCTGGGGAAATCACTTGAAATTTCAGAGCCATCTTTTCATACAAAGGATATGTTATTAACATGCATATTCTTTGGCAGTGCTTCCACGTGTTTTTTGAACCAGGAAGGCATTTTTTATCTTGCTTGCATTTGAAAGGTGGAAAAGCTGTTTTTCCATTAGGGCAGACCATCAAGGGAAATACTTTAGGCTGGAAGAAATCAGTCACGGGAGTGTCAATTCAGCTGCACAGGGCCCCATAGGAAAGCTCAGAGGAGTTTGGCGCTGTCTGGACTTCATTGAATGCAGCAGACTATGCAGGTCTGGTGGTTATATTTTTTTTTTGGTGTGAAGGGTAATAACCAAGGAGCACCTGTGAGGATTCACAAGTATCCGGTGCAAGGTGAGGCTGGTGCAAATAGAGAGACTAAAACCCCAGCTGCACTGCTGAAAGCTTTTAGCTCGTGACACGTGCTGGCTGTAGTCAGCCGCCTGGAGCGATTCCCACGTTGAAGTCCAGGATCCGCCTGCTACTGCGTTCAGTAACAGGACCACGAGCTTATCCCTAACATGTAACCTGTTGATACTACCAGCAACCCACGCTGGCTGTTCTCAGGTGTGCTCTGCCATCACGGTGTAGCCCGCTCAGTGAAGGTTGTTAATCTGAATTAATTCCTCTGTTTGTAACGTACACTGCCCCTAGGCTGCAGCAGGACTACAGCAGGAGGATGCCATCTGTGAGCCTGGTACCAGAGAGGTCTTTAGCCAGCAGAAGAGCCCCAGAGAAGGTTCCCTGCCTGCCAGGGACATCCTTAGACCAAGAAGGTGACCTTGGAAGGCAGGGAGATGCCATCTTGGCTACAGCACTGCGCTCAGGTGACGCTGAAGGCCTCTGGTGCTGCGTGAGCAAAACCAGCCCTGTTGCAG
>JAVCKT010028521.1:0-14280 GCA_032273925.1 Rhynchotus rufescens
CAGACATAGGATAAGAAATCCCATCTGAAACTGCTTTCTACATTCTTATGAGTCCTAGTTTAGAAGCAGAAATGGATATGATTGCAGCATTATGTTTTATAACTCCGTGAGATGAATCTCATATATACAGCAGAAAAATACTTCCTTGAGAGGTCTACTCCATTTCTTTTAGTGTTTTGCAAATAAAACCAGGATTCTTTAGATTTCTCCCCTTTATTCCTTACTCAAATTATTTATGAAGGAATTTCTGGGGGTCTATTCTCTTCTTGCAGATTCCCATCCAGCAGATTTGGGAGCAGAAAACTAGGGAAGAGAGAAGGAGTCCTAAAATAAATAAATAAATAATCAATCAATAAATAAATAAATAGTGTGAATCAATAACTACAGGAGGAGAGAGAAGGAGAAATATCATTTATAAGTAATTTAATGTCCTGGCATCCGCATTGACTATTGATTAGTGAGGGCAAAAATGCAGATGAGGAGGGGCTGGTAATAGAAAAATCAATGCTCTCTTTACAAGATTCATTCAATAGCAGTGAAGGAAATATACCATGCTGCAGAAGTCACTTCAGATGGGTATGAACTGGCACCATCTCCCCTTCGCCAAAGAGGGAAGATGTCCAGGCCTCACATCTGCCTCCCATCAGCTTGCACTGCTCTCAAGTTCAGTGCTGTGAGGATGAGGCTGATGGAGAGGAAGAGCCCAGTTCTATCTCTCTGCCTGCTGCCTACTTGTTGGCTGGCCTTGCGTCATTGGTTCTGTAGAGGGAGATGGAGGTGCCTCTTCCTGCTACCAAAGTGTTGTGCAGTTTGATTAGTAAAGGCTTGCACCATGCTTTGAACATAGCGAACTCTATAACAAGCAGCTATTATGATAAATACTCAGCTAATCACAGAGTACTATTGACCTGACCGTTTATTAAAACTTGGAGCTGGAGGAAACTCACACTCATTGTGATCCATTTGATAGCTGGTTCATTTATTTTACTGTGTACCTAAAGGCATGCAAAGAGCTAACAAGATAGCTTGATTAGATCCAGCAAATCTATTTCACTGAATCACAGTAATTTCACCTTCACACCTGCCACACACTGAAGCTACTGACTGGGACCTTGACAACTGCACCCTCCTATCATTCTTTTCTGATTGATGTGAGACGACATACAGAAGAATCTTTCTAAACCAAAACCACAATGCATGAGTGACTACAGATGAAACGGGGGATCAAATCCTCATGCTTACTGGGGGAACAGACAGAAATGCAAATAATTATGCTCTGCATCAAGATTAGGTCCTACAATACAGCAAAATCTTAGAGGTGTCACTGACATTCCCTAGGTATCTCCTGCTTCTGTGCTGCCTGTTGGAACTGATGCGGGAATTACACAGGCAGGAGCAACAGGGCAGAGCTGCTGCTTGGAAATTCACAAATGACTAGAGAAATGGTGGGGGAGACTTTCTTGATGTGCAAGAGACCTAGGAAATAAGTGCTGGCCTAGCAAGAAAAAAGAAGTTGTACATGTCACAGAGGGAGCCTCATGTCACAGTCTGGTTGGCCATACAGCCCAAGGGATGGAGATCTCTTCCATTCCTGCAGGACAAAGTTATGCTTCCATTGTGCTCCTGCTCTGGAATGTTGTTACAGCTGCCTGCCTTGCAAACAACGTTTTTGGGACGTACTGGGTGTCTACAACATACGTGTCTACGTCTGGCCAAGCTGCCTTGATGAGAAGCACAGAGATTCCTTCAATAACTGACTCATAAGCAGAGTCATTCAGATCATGACTCTAGTCTATCAGAGATATCTCATCTGGGAAAATGAACTTGTTTTAGAAACATGTCTATTCCTGTTGCTGTAAGTGTCTACAACAGCACAGTATGACTCCCACCCAGCAAGTCCACATAAATTATCTGTATACTTTGTTTGAGAGTGGTGAAATCCCTTGATACACCAGGAGACATTCAGACTGACAGATTTCTGGCTCCTTGTGACAGTCACCAACTGATTTTGAAAGCAGGAGCCTACTTGTAGAAGCTGCTGTCTCATGCTCTTCTTACAATAGCTCCCATGAGTACTGCTCATACAAACATGTTTCTTTGGAAAATCAGCAGCAACTTTTCTTGTGGCTTGAGAATTCATTGGCCACTGAGTGTTTTAGCGAGACCATGCAGAGTTATGATGCTGGGACACTGCAGATGCTTGTGTTGACAGTTCTCTCACTAGCAAACTTTTAAAGTAGAGCAAAGGACTGACAGGCCCCACCAACACAGAGCACTCACCAGATTCACGAAGTCCTGGTAGCAGATCCTCCCCTCAGAGTTGCTGTCTGCCAGGGCCAGGAGGACTTCCAGCTTGTGGGGGTCCAGCTCCGAGCCGTGTCTCTGAAGGAGAGCGCGAAACTTCTCGGTGCTGATGTAGCCGGTGTTGTCAGGGTCGAACTGGGGATAGGAGGGAAAAGTGACAGAACTAATTTCTCTATTTTACACCCAGCTCTGCCTTCCCACACACTCCCTATTCACTGCAGACCCACAGAGGTCCCAGGGGCTGCTCCAGGCTTTCGCGATGCATTGCCATGCAACCCCCTCACCTCGAGCTCCCTTTCCCACCCAGGGAGCTGCAGGGCATCCTGCTGCAGAGAAGGTAAATCACACACACCATCAGCCTCTCTCAGTCTAAGCTTCAGCTCAGCCAGCCCCTTTCACCTTCTTTTCCACTGCATCATTGTTTCTCCTGGCTATTTTTTTTACACCTCTATCTGTCCATCAGGCAAACAGGAGATGCAATCTGTAAGACACAACCCACTGAAAACAGTTTTACTCCTGTATTTCTTAACACAATTGCAACATAGGAATAATGTTATCCTATCTCAAGACCTTTATCTGCTCAGTATTTCTGATGGTTTTCAACACTACCTTAACAAATACCTCCAAAAATTATAATGCTTTTACTGCTGAAGAAATCTTTATTTTGAGATGGATTGTGAAAAGACCCTTTGGATAGGGAGCAAAGAAGATAAACATTATGTTAAAAATGACGAGGAAGCCACAGGCTATTTCCAGAGGGTAAATCAGACTCATTAAAAGGGAAGTCTCAGGTGAGATGTGGACTGAATCCCACTTTACTCAAACACAACTGTTTTCCATCAAGCTCAAAGGTTCACCTCTGAAAAACATCACCGAGTGAAAGGGACATCACAGCAAGGCCACTGGAGCTCCCTGCAGGCAGGGCTGCTTCCAGCGAGCCCTAAGCAGTGCAAAGCCCCTGGCCACACTGCGAGGGGCCTGGCTCGGCACAGCCGGCGCTGGCATCGCACCAAGCACGTTTCCCTGGTGCTTTGAACACCAGCGGGCACCAGCGGCTGGAGCAGTCTGCGCTAACCGCGGTGCAGCCCGGTCTCTGCCAGCTCTCTGTTGCCGGGAGATTCGCCTTTGATTTTGCAAACTTGGCACTGAAGACCCTGGCACTCGCTGGCCTCGCTTTGTAGATAATGATATCAAGCTTGTTGGCTGGATTCAATGGCTGTCAGGGGCAGGCTGGGCAGGAGGGAGTCTTTTCATGGAAACATTTGGGACATGAAAGGCCCTGGTAGAGCCAAGAAGTTCCCACCAATCCCGACGCTTTCCTAGCAGAGAACAAAAGCTGAGCAGGCGCCGGGCCCGGACCGCAGCAGCGGAGGGACGGTCGCCTTGGCAAGCCAGGGCTGATAAAGGCAATGGGGCCAAGGACGCAGCTGCCAGCAGCTGGTGCTGCTCTAAACAGCTCCAAACGAGGCCAGCCTCAGGCACGGTGCTGGCTCCAGCCCCTTCCAGCCCTTGCTGAGCACCTTCTACCCTCTGCCATGGCCGGTTGTTTTACTGAGGAGATAACATCACATGAGAGGAGGGAGGTCCCAGCCCCTCCGGCCGAGCAGAGTTGTCCGGCTCCCTTCTCAAAGCAGAATCCCCTCCACGTCGAAGCTTGGGAGGAAGCTCTTTACAGAAAGCAAGACCAGACAAGTGACCTGTGGACAGCCAGAGCTGGGCGCTTTCCCCCACCATCTGCCACCGCTTGCTGTGTCCTTTCGAGGTGGCCTGGATGTACCTTCCTGGCAGCTGGCACCCAGACAAGAAGGTGGATTTCACTGACTGTATACTGTTAAATAAGGGCTTAATATTAATCCCTGGAGAAATTCAGCCCCCACTTACTCCAGGCAGCCCATTCTAATTCTTCAAATTAACAGATCAGACCCCAAAATCATCCCCTACGCTGACTTCTCAACTCAGACTCACTTCTGACACTTTCTGGTTCTTGCTGGGACTCCCAAGCCAGCCTAATTTTGCTATTCCCAACCTCAGGGCACAGGAACCCAGGAAATAATGTGTTATTAGCATAATACCCGAGATAACCTTTTCTGAGGGGAATTTACAGAAGCAAAGAGATGAGTCACTCAGTGACTAAAAGCCCACAGAGGCTCCTTGTTCATCCTTGCTACCTGAAGTCATTTGACCCAACTGACATCTCTTGAAGGTACCACTTTAACCACGTCTTGGTATTTGAGATGTCAGAAGTTACCTTGTCTAGGACACAGCCATTTGCTCCTTGAAGGTCTAAATGCCTCCCTACTTTGACTGCTGGTTTTAGCAAGCACAGCGTGGGGCTGCCCCACGCCGCGTCCTCAGTGCTCGTCCTAGCAGGAAATGTGGCTGTTTGTTTAAAGGGCAGCAGAGGTGGAGAAGCAGAAGGGAGGCAGAGCTGATGTGAGCCAGCTCCATAAGCACAAAAGAGCTGCTCAGGTCACAAACCATTTTTCCCATACTTTGTTCTGCTTTAAAGCATGCTGAAAAGGAACATTTTGTGACCATGAAAAGAAACGGCCTCAGAACAGCCCACAAGGACACACTAACGAATCCAGCGTTATCACCGCTAGCTCCAGAGCAGATACAATCCTGTCACTCAGGGTGCTACTGCCTCTATCTGCTGGCTTTCCAGACAGATCGACAGACATAACCAAGGCCTGCTTGGAAGCCACAGATGACTCTCCATTCTAAAGATGCTTCTCTATCACACTAACAGCATTTCTTCTTCCGCTAACCATCTCGTGGTTTCTTCCACCCCAAATCTAAGGAATATCAGAAAGTAGCTATTGTCTTTGATGCTGTAAATGCAGTAGGTCTAGGAGCCTTTTTTCCTCTTTCATATTACTCTATGTACTTTTGGTTTGGGGACTAAGTTACACATACTAACTGAAAACAGGTTTGAATTAAAACAGTGAATCTAAACAACAGAGAAGAACAAGAGTGAAGTAGTAAACAATTGGAATCTGCATTTAAAAGAGACGCCTTTTAGAGCAGGGTTAGACCACAGCTTCCACAAGCTGGAGCCGAAGGTCTTTACTGTAAACTCCAGCTGTAAACAAGCACCTTCATTTACACTTAAACATTTTTTCCAGTTTATAAAATGAAGGCAGCTTGATCTCACCTGTCACCACAGTACTCAAAAGCCATCCCACACCTCAAACAGCCTCAAACCGAGCTTTGGGTATTGTAGCTAACCACAAAAAAATCCAGGAGCTGAGCCAGTTCTGCAGGACATGGTTCCCCAAGCACAAGAGCAGCAGCACACTGGAAACACTCAAGTCCCTCAACTCTGAAAGAGGACACTGACCTTCACTAGACGCCTCAGGTGTTTATCCATGAGGATGGCAGGAAGAGCCGGGTGTCCCAGCTGAGCACCTTTGTCTTAAGGAGAGGACAGTGATAGAGAGGGCAGCCTGGCCGTGCAGGGCACCAGGACACACTTCCCAGGCCAGCTCTCCCACAAGCAAGTGAGCGCAGCAGCTTCCTTCAGCTGCGGCACTTCTGCCTCTGCCCCTCTACTTGGGCAGACAACTGCGGCGCAGGGACCAGCCGGGCTGGTCGCCCCCCTCGAACAATAAGACGCTAACGGCAATTTCATGCAAGGGTTCCTCTGCATTTCAATGACTATCACCCTTAACTCCCTTGATCCTCAAGCAAGCTCTTAAGCAAAAATGTAAACATGTTAATGACCGTGGCAGCCATCTGACCCAGGATACTAAATCCCCAGCCCCAAACAAGCTATTCTTTTCCTATTCCTTCTTTGTTCTGGAGCAAATATCCCATCAAGTGATGATACCACAACAAAATGGCAAGACAAAAAATAAGGTGAGCAGGGTGTAAATTTCGCTGGAAATAGGAAACGAGTAGTGAAAAAAACTGAAATTTCAAATTATTCCTCCTCTTTAATTAAAACACATCAGCCATGGCTGAGTGAGTAAGTAGGGTGGAGGCAGATGCTGCGGGCAGACAATGGGCATCTTGGGGACAGGCGGCCGCTCCGCTCCGCGCAGCCGGCTGTTGCTCTCCACCCTGGCAAATAGTCCGCTGGGAGAAAAGAGCAGCCAGAGAGTCAACAGCTGAACTGGGCACAACTAGGGATCCTTGGTTGGCTTTGGGATTGTTGAGTTGTCCTAGGAACAAAGAATTTCCCACATTGCAGGGGGTTTGTCTCGGTATGGAGAGACAAAATGCCTTAGCAATGGGCAAGGCCTCAACAATGTGGTCTACCTTGGAAGTTGGCTTTAGGTTGGCTTAGTCTCTTCAAACTCAAATTGTTCTAAGGTCCAGTATTGTCTTCTGTTCTGGGAGAGACAAGCCTGGCAGTCAGGCTTCCTGGCATTGGCCAGTTCTGCTCCAGCCTAGGAGGCAGATCCCGCAAATAAAGTCTTAAACTTCAGCTCACCCTCTTTTCATATGGAAGTGACAACTCCTATCTTACCCTCCACCAAAGAGGAGCTGTTTGTAGTACGTCTGCTTCTTGTTCACATGCAAGCCCCTTCCCAAAACTGGTCCCAGAAAAGCAAAGTTAATTACATGAGAAATCTCCTCATCTCAGAAGATTTCAGATGCCAGCTCTGCTTCTTGCTGAACTTGAACTCAAATAGATAGCTCAGCCTCCACAACCAGGGAATCTAACATCCCTTGAAAAGTTCCACACTACCTGCAGCCTCAAGCGTCACCTTGTAGTTAAATCAAAAGTCTCCAAGTCAATACACTGATTGACAGACTTTTTTTTTTTTCTTTTTTTCAGCTTGGACTAAATCTAAGACAGGAATAGAAATTCTCCCCAAGACAATTGTACATCATACCAGAGGCCATTCCCTTCCTTTCTCCAGTCTCTGGAGTTATGCTGGGATTCAGTGAGAGCTCACCTAGAGTTTTATTTATTATTATATGTGATGGCAGGATATACAGCATTTGCTGCTTTGATAGAGATTAAAGGAATGACAAGGAAGAAGACCAAAGCCTGCCTTATAATCCAAATAAGAGGACAAAAATCAGGGGCTGTTGCAACAGGACTTCCATCACTGGGAAGGTGATGACCTTCCCAGTAGCTTAAAGATCCTGTTCCCTTCTCTGATAGCAGGAGGTGAGTATGAGAAAAGGTGCAGGACAAAGCCACCCTTCTCCAAAAAGCTGTCAGAAGATGTCCACTTTTCCATCTCAAAGTCCAGTCTCTCACTACAGAGTCACCTAACTTGAGCCACTGGATCACATGCAGCAGGACATTAGCGCTCGTGATGCACGCTCTCCTCCCCTGTAAATAATGAATTTACCTACCATGGCCCAGACAGCATAAAGTGATTAAGGGCTCTCCAGATGTACTTTTAGTGTGTGTTAGATTGCTGTGACCCGAGATGAACCTTGAAGGCTGGAAACATCACCCAGCTCTCCAAAGTCAAGTCACATTTAAGCACGGAGGAAATCCCCTCCCTAACTCACCAGGCAGGGTCCCCACACAGCAGCTGCTCCCCGGGGATGTGGCTGCGAGCCGCACAGAGCACTAACCTGCTCTTCACTTCCCTGGGCAGAGGCCTTTGCAGGACAGGCAGCCTGTCGCGTGGCATCCGGGATGCCCTTGGTCAGCATATGACAGAGCTGGGGCTGGTCTAAGATTCGCCTTTCTTCGAAGACCAGAGTAGCCTGGAGGGCTAGGCTCACGAGCCAGCTGGCCAATGTGTACAGGCATTTCTGCTCTGATTTATTTCTTCTGCTGTCTCAGGTGGCGAGACAAGGAAGGGACCCGCATTGCTACCATCTGCAACCTTCTGCAAAAGCCCTTTATCTGGACAGGCAGTGGGAGCACTAATTGGACATGAATAGGACAATAAAAAGTGCACCACAGCTCAGTTGTTAGGCAGACAGGAAAGATGGCTTTATGCCCAGGTTCAATTCTTATTATTGCCAAGATTTCCAGAGTGAGCCCAGGCACCTCTTGCAGTGCCTTGATTTCTCCATCTGGAAGGTGGAAGTGACGTATCTGTGTGCATGAGACACGGTGCTGGAGGCCAGAGCGCTGGCAGAGCCCAACTGGATCACGGTTACAACAGCACAGAGTGATTAGTGAGCCATGAGACCAACCATGAACTGAACTGGCCTTCTCCCAAGGTTTCCCGCACAGGGACATATCAGCCTTTCCAAAAGCAAAGCCAGTCCTACTTAGAGATCCAGGAAAACCGCAACCTACAGTTTGTTGGGAAAGTTTATCACACCCAACCGGGTACCCTAACCCATGTTTCCTGGCTCCAAGAACAACTTTAAGTGTGAACTCTCCCATATCTTTCCTCTGTCTGTGTCCATGCTAAGGCAGTACAACAGGGAGGAACGAGAGCTGAGCTTCACTCACAGGATCTGTCCAACCAGCGTCTGGTCCTCTGCTGTCTTGGTGACCCATGGAGCAAACCCTCTGCATGGCTCCAGAGCAGCCTCCTGGCAGGAGACTCGCACGAAACAGCCTCCAGTCTCAGCTGGGAAACTGAATTGAACACAGTGTTCAAGCCACCCGGAACTAAATTATTCAAAATATGCCACTGTGCTGGCTTTGAAGCCAAAGCTGCTCCCCAAAGAGAAGCCAGGGCAAACAGAGGCTGCAGCAGCAGCAGCTCTGGCAATGAAGCAGATGCAGCACTGAAAGTGAGGGAGATAATTACGCAATTAACGGGACCTCATGGATGGCAGGAGATCCCCTCCATCCTGCCACAAGGCTTAATGTGAACAGACATGTTTATAGACTGAGCCTGCTCCAGCTCTGCTGCCGCTTCTATTATTTATGGGAGTGCATTAAGTTTAATGGAAAGAAGCTGATGCACTCTGGAAAGGGGTTTTATTATTTTAGGTGGAAATACATTTTTTTTTAATCTTGATCCATTGCTGGGCACACTGCACACTTGGCTGCACAGATATCCTCAGCTGCAGCACCAGGCTGGACAGACAGGGCAGGTTATGGCCCAGACTCACAAGTCACAAACCTTGCACTGCCAGCCCAGCTCTGGTGCTGGCTGTGACCTCGGGCACCACCATCCCTTCCCATGCTCTGCTTGCTGGTCTAGGCCTAATGTTCCACTAGTTGTAAAAACCAGGACCTTGGCGCTGGTAGGAATTTCTAGGTGTTACTACAATAATCAGGAGCAGCAGTTAACGAAATCTCATTGTGCATGTTGAAAACAAGAAAAGACTCTGCAGTTTACTGAACTATTGGTACGTTTCTAAGACTGCAAACAAAATAAAGTCCCCAAGACATCACACAGTGACTGCCACAACCAAACCCATCCTTTCACCTTCCCTTATATCCCGAGACAAGAGGTGCAATGCTCCTTCCAGGTCTTCTTGTCAGCACTGGCTGACGTGGTTCTGCGTATTTGCCTCATCTCTTGCTCTCCCTTTCGAATTCCTCAAGTTTTCAGGTCCCAGGAACCTCCTAAGGCAATGAGCTCTGCAGTCTAATTAAAATAGAACCCACTTTTCATTTGAATGGTAGAAATCATCAAATATCAAAAGCTGAACACCAACAAAATCTATACTGCCCTGATACCCGATATTCTAATTTGTTACCACTGTCTAATTATTGTTTAGAACTTGCCAGTTGTTTTTCTTTTTTTCCCTAGAGAAACTCAAAATTCTGTACAAACACTAGCTAAACCTCACAGGACTTCCACATGGTAAGGGGGTATATTGGGAAACCCCTGCTCTTCCCAGCTGAGCTACAAGACATTCTGGGTGGATTACCACATTTATTTGGATCCCTGTGTTTTACTGAAGGTGAAGCACTAGAGTCAACCACACAGGCTGGACAGAAACAGGCTCTAATCACTAATGATATGAGGAAATTAAAAAGAAAACAGAGTAGCTGTTCAGCTGGGGCGTTATTTCACACTGAATTCCTGCAGTCAGGTCCCTGCTTATCCCTGCATTACACAAATGTGGCAGACCTTTCTGTGATCTTCACTGCTGGCAGTGTCTCCTGCTACAGCAGAGCCAAGAGAGCCCTGTTTCCTCATTCAAATCAGGCATTTTGATCAGTATTAGCTAGAAAAAGCAGCATGGGCAGCACTGATGCAAAGAAGTTGGGGTAGTCAAAACATTTCTGTTCTGCATTTGGACAAAAGCCCGATGAATTATCCCTATCATATGATGATGAGACACTTTCTATCCCAATAGCAACTCTGGAAAACACTACACAGCACCTGCTAAAGTTGGAGAGTTTTGAATCAGCAGGTCTGTATTACTTGTATCCAGCAGATTTTAAAAAGCCAACACTAATACCAATTTTCTGCAAGCCTAAGAACACTGGGAGAAACACCAAAATCCACCTTTCTCTTTCTTCCAGCCTTTCCTACCAGTTCCAAAGCTCCAGGACCTTCCCAAGCACAGTGGGGATTCAGGGGTACCCCCGCCAATCCCAAAACTGCAGGGCTGTGACAAGAATTTCAAAGAACAAGCAGGACTGTCAGCCTGATGGCAACCCTGAGCAACAGAAGACTGACAGTGAGTAATGTGTAATTAAAGCAGGACTAGACTAATATCAGCCAGAAGGGGTTACAGAAAATAGATTATATCGAACTGGTGCACTTTGGATGAGAATATAAGTTTGGTACAGACTGTAAGATGAGATCATTGATATAACAGGTTTCTGCAAAGCATCTGACATCACCAGGCAACACCATATTTCAGCACTTACAGGGACACAAACTCAGCCTGACCCACATTCAACGTACTAAAAAAATGGCTATTTGAGGGATCTCAAAACCAAAACTAAACTAGAGAGCACAGAGGATGTTATTAATTCCATGAGAATTCCCTCTTGCCTCTGGATTCGCGAGAAAGCCCAAGGTAACTGCATAATGCTCACAGGGAGCCAAAGCAGCAGTAACACAAGGGCAAGCCGGGGCTTTTGGTAAGGCTGGATGCTTGCAAACAACAAGTACTGCTGCAAAAACAAACAGAAAGCCATATGGCCAGGAGCCAAGAAGGGCAGCCAGCTTACACGGCGGGGATGCCGTCTTCCGAAGCAGCCGCTTTGGGGGAAGAACCTTGTCATTTGTTCCTCTGACTCGGCATGCTCTCAAGGTAACATAATTCCCTTCAGAAAGGGGAATGCAACCAGTAGGTTTGTAAATGAGGTGACATTACCTCTGTTTTTGGCACTTCAGCTGCTACTGGTACAGTCCGAGTGGCTCTGCTGACAGGATCAATTCATTTAGCGTGTGAAAGGGAAGGTTAAGCAATGACTTGGTCACTGTCCAGAACAACCCTCATGGGGAACGGGAATTTGGCAGCACAGGACTCCTGGCTCTGACTAGCACATAACCACATCTAGGGGATAAAAGTCAAGACTGGACAGCTTTAGATTAGAGTGAGGTGGTTGTTTTAACTATTAACAGTTGGACTCCTTTAACACTGGAAAGCAGGTAGCCCAGTAGAGCCCTGCTTGGTGCCGCTGCTGCTGCTCGTTGTGACTGTGGATTATGTTGCCCTCATGGCTCAAACACCAACCATGCCCAAGCCAGGTGCCCTGCAGGTTCAGAGAACAAGGAATCCCTTCTACACGTTCACCAGCCTGACAATAAACTGCACCACAGCCTGGCTTGAAATCCCTTCTGTGAACGGCTGTCAGGGTAAAGGCTCCTTCTTACAGAGCGACAAGTCCTTGCGGAGCCCAGCCCTGTCTGAGCAACGTGAAGAGGTAACATCATTTTCAAATTATTACAATAGAAACTTGTTATTTGGCTTTTACTGAATGCTAAAATTGCCCAGACAATCTGTCATTTGGCTTTGGTCTAATAAAATATTTTGCTAAAAGGGAAACAAAACACATTTTTCCAATTTTGGGGGACTTGCCAACAAAATCCGCAATTCCACTATTTACCCACTTCTGTCCTTTTCACAGCCAGGAAAACTGAGGTGCAGAGATAGGAAGCAGATTATACAGGTTCTCAAAGCTGTTTCACCTGCTGTATTTTTTTTCCCCCCAAGTCTATAGGTTTAGATAGGTCAGGACATCAATAATCCTCCTGGGTTTATCAGTCACCCTCCCCATGATCTTGTGCCAAATCTCCTTTTTCCCCAACTACAAGGCAAAAGACAGTGACTCATGCTACAAGGCCTTAAATTATGGCCCTTTGCTTCATGCTCAGGAAATCTTTCGTATTTGTCAGGAACAACCATTTAAAAGCTAATTCGGTGTTTGCAGCTCACGTTTCACTTGCTCATAGATGTGTCGACTATCACTCCGAGTAAAGTGATAGGTCAGAGAAATGAAGGTAGAACATGGCCCTCAAAAATAAACACAAACACAAAGGAAAGGAAAATAAATTTAAATCTGAATCTAAGACCTGATTCTGCTCTGCCTTTTCAGCACACTGTGGAAGTCAAACATTAAACTGTTTTAAAGTGTTGCTAGCAAAAACATGAGGGGTCTGCTTGTGCCTCAGCTTGAGGCTCTGGTTCTACTTCCCTTGCTTATTTGATGCTTCTTGCACCAACCATATTAAAGGTCAGTACGCCTAATTTTAAGCAAACAAAAAAAAGCACCCTGGGACCAGGGCACAAAGTGACTCATCGGAAAAGAGCTATGAGGATTTTAATTTTTTAATGGAACAGCAAAGTAGCTCCTGAGAGATCTGAGCTGATCATCAGTCCATTTCAAAGAGGTCCATAAACACAGAACAGGGATTTGGGAACTGGCCGTTAGCAATCAGGTCTCCAGCACATGCTGCACTTTGCAAGGATGATTTGTGCTCTTTATGATCCGTGGTGGCACCACCGCTCTCGGCTCAGTAGACAGAGTGCTGCTTTGTGCATGAGGAAACCAAGGTGGAGAGGCCAAGTCAGTCACCCAAAGGTGAAGGAAATTTAAAATGCTACTGGACCCGAGATGGCTGCGTGCGCTCCAGCCACCCACATGAAGCACTCATGCACTGCCACCTAATAACGGAGCAGGAAAAATTAGAAAGGGCCAGTCGCTAGAGGGGAGATTTTTAAGGAGTGGTCAAGCAAGAATAAAGGTCAAAGCCCCTCTGCTAAATACAGCAAGCAGGGGGCTGTCCACTGGCAGCAAAGAAGGATGTAAAAGCGGGGGTTTCTTTTGGAAAGGGCAGTGAAGAAGCGGTCAGTGTACACGTGTGCGCACACCAGTCTGCACCCACACGGGTGGCAGAGGGACAGTAAGGGTCTCCAGAAGCGCTGCCCTGCCAGGGCTGGCAACCTGGAGCCAACCTTTGAAGCCCAAGTCCTTCCTGGTTCCCAAACCTAGTTGTCCATGTCAGACAGCCATGGCAGAGCTGCAGCCACAGGCTGATCAATCTGCTTCTGCAAATGAACTCGGGGCAGTTGGGCCGGGTACAGCCAGCTCCTGGCAATGCTTGGATCCTGTGCCTAGGACCTCAGGTCACAAACACCCTGCCCAGAGCAAGCCCGAGGCGCAGGCTGTGAGCGCGCAGCGGCTCCAGCCCCGATGCCTCTGCATCTTGGTTATCTCAGTGTGTTTCAGTCTCATGAATCTCATATAAGCTCTACTTTTGTTGTAGCCCTCCAGGGCCCACCCAGCAGCCATGGAATACATCTAAACAAAAAGCAATCGCCCCCTTAAATCCTGTCATGCAAACAAGACCCTTCCCACCCATCACCACAAGGGCTGAATGGAAGGGGACTGGGGACCAGCCACCCTCCGCCCACAGCTGCCTGGTGGCCTTTTTGTCTGTGACCTTGCCGGCACAAACACAACCCCACCACAATCAGCCGGGAACATAAAGCGCCAGTGGCGGCTTTCCCAGCCTTTCCAGAGGAGCCAGGAGGGAAGGGGGGAGAGCTGGGGAGCGGTGAAAGGATTTAGGGATGAGGAATGGGTGGGATGGGCAAGGAAATAGCAAGCAGAGCTTTAATTTCTACATGTGCAGTCTCCTGAGCTGGGATAAAAATAGTCTTAATGAAAGAAAGAAAAGAAAA
>JAVCKT010028521.1:14290-25575 GCA_032273925.1 Rhynchotus rufescens
ATCTCAAATGGCTTAAAGTGACAAGGGAATACTAGTCAGTCAGTGGGATTTTTGCTTAAAAATAATTTTTAAAAATCCCACAATGCTTCTAAACTATGTGCTTGTCTTTTAACATTTCCTCCAAGAATCCCACAAAATTAAGCCCTCTGGTGTAAACTACTGAATTTGCTCCATCTGGACTTGGCTATCTTTGAGACTTAAAGTTTGAGGCAGATTAGATTCAAGGCTTTCATTTAGACTGAGAGAAGGGATAAGACCTTTTTGCACCAGCTCTATCTAGCGCCAACACACATGGAAATCCTCCCTGGGGGGGATGTCCTCAAAGAGCAGAAAGATCCTGCCAGGCTGGCCTAGCCACCAAGGAGTCACCAGACCTGCTCATGCAGCAAGGCGCAATTGTGTCCCCAGGCTTGTCTGCGAGGTAAAGGGCACCCTCTGGTTACTGCACGACTCATCCCTTGTGAACAGCAGCAAAGTTGTTAGGTCCTGATTAGGGAGCAGGTGAGCAGAGGATCAGCAAGGTGAGGGGAATGCGGAGGGATTCCCTCCCTAAATGCAGAGGGATTCTCTCGCACTCTCCATTCACACAGAAAACAAATACAGCCTTTGCAGGAGGTGAATTGAGTGAAAAGAAATATCCTATCCCAGGCCTCGGACTCAGTGAACAGACAGCAGCCCTTGGCTTCACTCCAGGACATTGACAGCACACACTAAGCACCGTTAAAAGTGCAGGAGAGGGTGCTTTTGCCAAGAGCTAAGTTCTGTGCCCCAGGAAACCCTGGCAGCCAAGGTGGTAAAGGAAAAGCAAGCAAAGTTGCAGGAAAGCACGTGTTTGATTTATAGACACATTAGCTACCTAGGGAGCATGTTACCGCAAGTTAAGAAATGATTTCCCAGCTCCTGCTGCCAGCACCTCCTGCACTGCCATTGCTGCCACATCCTCAACCCAAGCGTGGCATCTGCATGGCAAAACTGCCCTACCAGCCAGGGGGGCGACGGTCCTGCCAGGGGGATTCAGCTGCTGCAACGAGACCCAACATCTTGACAGGGCCACACGCAGTGGCTGGGAGCACGGAAGCCTGTCCCAATCCATGCACACACTGTCCTCATCCACAACTGGCCCCAGTGAGGGGGAGCAGAGCTGCGACCGACTCCTGCCGCTGTCCCGACGTGAACTGGAGCGAGAACACTGAACCACATGCGTTTGGAAAACCTCCCACAACCAGGATCCCTGACTCCCATCAATCCACTCCAGCCTTAATCCTCTGCGGAAAGATCCCATCAGCACCATGCTAAGAGGCAATCTTTCAAACCAGATGCTAACAATTAATGACAGCAAAGATGAGAGAGGGAGGACAGATGGAGAACAGATATAAGCAGACTCTGTTCATCAAGCTGAGTTACCTTCAGGAGCTGGACGGGAGACACATAGGCAAGATTTTTAGCTTTGCTCAGCCCTGCAGAGACTACTACTCTCTTAAGGAGACATGTGTGAGCCAAACTTAAGGAGAAGTGTGAGCCAAAAGCAGCATGAGCCTCCCTGCTTGTTCTCCCTGGAAAGGAGCAGCAATGGCCAAGCCGTAAAGCTGCATTGGGAACTTTAGTATTTCAATCCCATGTAGGACAGGCCCAAACTTGCTGCTGGTTTGTGCATTTGCACCCCAAGTCTGGGTGTATCTCCAGTACTGAGAGGGATCTGGAGCTTTCAGTTCATTCCACAGACAAAGATTCACAGAAACCACCTTCAGAAATGGGATTACTCTGGCAATAATGGGATTTGCAGCAAAACCAGCTACCACGCATGCTAGCAAAATACCTGTTAGCTGCTTGTCAGCTCTTCATCTCTCACCAAGAGAGAGTCACGTGCAGTTACGGTAACGACGGGACGTCCACGACCGAACTCTGCTGGATCTGAACCACCAGCGGGTAGAGAGGTTGTAGCCAAGTGCTTTTTCACAATGGAAAGACACTGGCTGTTATCAAGGCTTGGAGCTAGGATTTCACCTTAGAAGAAAGGTGAAACTAAATCATTGAAGTCTCCAGGAAAAGGATTGTTCAAGCCTGCATATCTCTTTCTCTTTTACACAACTTTATAACCCAAATTACAACATTCCTTTTGCATATTTGCTCCTATCCCTTCAGCCCTGGCACACTTCAGCTTTGCAGAAAGTGATTGATTCATCTTATGGTGCTGAAAGAAAAGGGAGACACGACAGCGACTGTGAACACAGCCTCTCAACACCTGAGCAATGGCAACAGCCTCGTGTGCTTGAAAGTGAAATGCAGCACCTAAATGCTCTCCCAGGAAGGGATGCACGCTCAGGAGGGTTCCTTTAATACAATTCTTAGTAAAAGACACCAAGTATTTCCAGGTCTCCACGCTTAAAGAAACACTGTAAAATTAAAATCAGGGAAAAGCCTTTCCCTTCTGAAATTAATCACAAAATTAGCACGGGGCCCAAAGGGAGCAAATGGGGCCCGTTCTGCGGGGCCCAAATTTCATCTTATGGCAGATGTGGACTTTTTGAATGGCCTCCTGCATCCTTTCCATCCCCCACATGCCTCCAGGGAAGCCTAATAATGAAAATCTATCTACTGAAACTCAGCTTTTCCTGAAGAACAGTATCTGAAGATATCTCTGAAGACAGATATTTCTGTAGACAGAGAGTACTTGGACTGAAGTGTTTTGTTTTACAGTATCATTGTCCTTAAATTTTTTACTGCTTCTTTGGAGTAACACTTGATACAGAAAAATTGCAAGCAATGCTGGAGCACAAAAGAGCAGCCACCCTTTTGAAACCACAGGGCCTCTCTGCTTGTATTGGTTTTGTAACAAATACAGCCTGAACTGCTGAATTCTAAGTAAGGTATCCTCAGGCAACTTAAATTCAGGCAATCTATCGCCATGCGACATTAAATGCATTCATTTTTACCAGCAAATTCCACCCATTAATGGCTCAAGCATCCTCTGCAGCTACCAATTTACATACCCAGCCCGCAAGCTGCCACGGGGCCAGCGGACATGAACTGCAGGAATACATCAAATCTGGAAAAGGAAACTAACGTCCATCATAACTCCACCTAATGATCACATTTGCTTTACAAGCAGCAGCACAGAGCCCATGTCTAACAAACAGACCCACCCTGTAAAGGCAGCCCAGCTGAAAAGAGGCACCGAAGCCCATAGTTATGGGCTGACATGCAGTGCTCACAGCTAAGCCACATTCAAACCCTATGCAAGGAGGAAACCTCTGAGTTTTACTTTCATCAGCTCACTAAAACTCATGTTATTGCACATGGACTAAATTCAAGATCTCATTGTCACTAGGGAAGAGGGTTTATTTGAACATACATTAAAATCCTAGAACAAATTCTCAGCCTGGCTGCCAAACCAGGCAGTATTATCTATCTTAATGTAACAGCTTTTTTGATTTTCTAAGAGCAACATTGGTGCTGCTACCTCTTTTATTCCTCCTGGAACAGAGCTATGCTCTGATACCAACTCTACAATTCACTGTTTTTTGTGTGCAGAAACAGAGATAAGAGAGACCTCAGCAGCCTCCCCAGCTTCTGCCATGCAGCAGAGGTGAGTGACCCCCTCCAGGGCCCAGCCCTGGGACAGTCACAGCTTAGGCAAGGAGAAAAGCTGCTGAAGAGACAACTGCTGCTGCCTGCAGGACAGACCTGGGGGAATCTGCCGGGTCCCCACCATGTCCTTGCTGAGGGGACACGAGCCCGGAGCTCTCTGTGACTGTCACGGAAGGCCCCGTGAGCACGGGGAGCCAGACAGGATCTGGGCTGGGGCTCGTACTGGGGCTCCACAGGGCTGTGGGACCCAATTGAGCCCCCCTTCTCACTCTGCCACGACGCGCCTTGCTGAGAAGCCTGCTAGGCTGCTCTGTTAAATTCCCCCCTCTTTCTTCATAAATATTTTAACTCAAGGACACTAATTTCCACTGCTTTCACTTCCTCAAAGTAACAGAGGTCCATAGCTCCAAATCAGAATTTTTGTCCTTCCTACAGGAAGTTTTGCCCTTCTTTTCAAAACCAAAGCTTTATAGCAATGAACCACCAAGTCTGTCAGGAGGAAACTACTTCCTATACTCCAGACTCAAAACATTAGAACATTTCAGATTAAAAATAGCCTCCTTTTACACCGTCTGCCAGATCGGGGAGGGAGGTGAAAATCCACAGGGACTTGATTTGATGTGTGAAAAAGCAGAATTCTATCATAGTGAGTATGCACACATACTTATTTTAGGTCAAATAATGGATCTGCAATAATACTTTACTTAGAGCAAAAAGAACAAAGCTTAGTAGGGTCCCATATCCCGAGTACCACAATATTCAAGCACATCCACCACAGAAAGAGAGTTGAGAAAACTAGAACAAAAGTAGCGGTATCTCTTGTAGCTCAGCAAGCTGCTTCTATCAAGTTTGCTGATAGCAGAGCAGATATTTGCAGTCTGAAAGAGAAACCATCTGACGGGCAGGCAAGCAGGCAGCTGGTCTGTACAAGGCAGGGCTCCTGTACGGGGCTCCTGAGCAACGCAGGTTCACGGGCTCCAGAAGAGCCACCTTGGGCTCCTATTTCTGCATACTCCGATTACAGCCGTTCCCTCCACCCATCCTTCCAAATCGGTGTAGGATGACAGGCCAGATCATCTATAACGCCAGCCATGCACCATTGGCAAGGAAGCAATCCCGGAGCACTCCGAAACGTCCCTTCTCTGATGTGACCATCACAACAAGCACAGAGAGAACGTCTCCATAAGAGAAGGAAAGGTTGGAGCTCTGGCGTTTCCCCGCTAACATCAGAAAACCACTTAGCCTTTCCACTGGGAAAGAGCTTATTCAACTACACTTCACAGGGAAAGAGCCTGTGAGCACGGAATGACCTCAGAAAGCCTCTAACTCAACCACGGAGAACACTCTTCCTCGAATGAACTGCTTGGGCTCAGGGTGGTTTTGCATAATTCAGGCTGCTTTAGACTACAAGAAACCATCCAACGCAGCTCTGTGTCAAACCTCCACCCACATCAGCTACATAATAAATAAGGAGAGAGAACATTAGTCCCAAGCTGGTGTTCAGGTCCCCAGTGATCGGCAGAGCTTGTCAAATGCTATTGTGGCCTTAGCAGTCAGCCAAGGAACATACTTCATGTGCCGTACTACATGCCTGCTCATTAAGTACAGGCTTATGAGTCCATAAAGTCACTGTTGCTTGCAAGTGCAAAGTAATTTTTTGCATGAACTAGTTTGCTTTGCAGTAGGCCCAAATGTTAATTAGTTTTGCCAGTTTTATTACTCTATATGGTCAAATAACAGCCTAGAGCTGCCAGTCAGCTGGAACCACATAAGGTCCAGAAAATTCTCACTTTGCTTTTCAGGACTGTTTTCTATGGCCATAAATCAGCAAGCAGCAAATGAGTTTCTGCTCTAGCTCTTCTTGGTCACCAGCAGCAATCCTTAAGTGACCCCGTAAATCAGCTCAGCAACAGCAGCTCTCAGCTCAGGTGCCACAGGGGGATAAGCCTGGGGGAGGCTGTTTCCGACACACGCAGCAACTCCTCAGAGAGATATTTTTCCTATTGCTGCCCCAGGAGAAGGTGTCCCGTGTACCTGCCTTGTGGAGAGGGGCCATCCAGCGTTTACATCCCTCCAATCCCAGGTATAACTGTGAGGCCCTTTGGGGGCTGTTCCCACCACAAAAGCTGCTCCCCAGCAGGCCCAACAGGTAGATGCTCATACAGTCACCATATGGTGTTGCTCTAAGTGCTTTGCTCTTGGCTCAGAGCACACATGCTCTTCAGCGTGGAGCTTTCCAGGAGCTTGGGTGAAACTTTCAGTTTTCCACTGCACATCATATTGATTCCTCTGCCTGAAAGGTGAGTGAGAATCTCCTGCTACCTGTAGGCAACAAGCAATTAAGCCATTAAAGATTACAGCCAAGTTTGTTACACAAACTATGGTTCCCAGCAGCACTGGTGTCTAATGGTGAAGGATCAGAGAGGCTTCCTCAGGGATCAATGCCCCGAGAAGTGCAAGAGAGCAGCGGTTTGATGACAGGCACAAACAGCTTTGCCTCCAGCAGCCTCACTTATTTTTCCTATACACATGCCCTGCTCAGAAAACTCCAGAGTATTCACCACATTGAGTGCATCAAGGAGCATGAAGAACCGTTCCTAGGGGGAAGATTGATCTTGCTTGTTTAACACGAGTTTCATCTATCATTACTTTTCTCACCAGCAGCACAGGGTCACTGCAGACAGCTGTTTCTAAGCAACAGGAACATATACTAAGAATATAGCCATACTCCATAGCTTATTAGTGTAGGGAGAAATTTGGAGGAATTCAGGGTTTGAGGGAGGCTTTAGAACATTTTTGTTTCCTCGGTGCAGTGAACAGGAGCTGCTGGAGCACAGGGGTAGGAAAGGTGCACACAGAGTTACTGTCATAGAGACCAAGCTGTTCAGGGAAGCTTTGAGGAGCTGGATGCTCAGATCCAATGGAGTCCTTGGAGGAATTTCATATCCTGTAAGAGAATATCAAACCCAGTTCTCCAGCTGAAATCACAACACTGTCAGAGACATAAATTACACAGCTGGAATCTGGCCAGAGCAGAAATGTTTGTGACTAGTCTCACAAAAAAAAAAAAAAAAATCAATATAAAATCAGAATAAACCTACAGTGATCACAAGATTCAGGACCTGGCTTCGCCTTTCAACTTTACACATCATCTCTGGTGACAGAATATCCCTAGTGCCACCTGGAGAAGCTGTGCTGGAGGGGGTGTTGCTACCTAGGCAATCAAGGAAGGAGGAAGAAGACGGCAGTGACTGTCCCGCGTGCCAGGGATGGAACAGGCACAACCAGCAAGGTTCACAGCACAAATCCAGCACCTTCAGAGCTCAGCTTCCCAAGCAGCCTGTTCACACGCTGCTGCAAGGAAACAGCCTATCATCTGCAGCCCGTCAACTTGGTCTCGTGGCGCGTTGGCATCAAGCTGAGTTCAGATCAACACATTGTATGATACCTAGTGAAGAGGCGGAGAGAGATCACAGTTTCCTTGGCTGCTGCCAAACTCCAGCACGCCCACTGCTGCATTTAATTTGCAAACGTGCCCCGGTACGTTTGCACTGACTGCAAATACAGAGAAGCAATGGGAACATAATACCTCCTACCAGAGAGGAAGGAGAAGAGCTTGCTTTCCAGGGCCAAGAGAAGGTAACTTTAGAAGCCTCATAAATGTTACAAGCCTAAATGATGAAGAAAAAGACCTCTCAGGTGTTCCAATTCGCCCAGCAGCTGGGTTTGTGCCTCTGAAGAGGGTAGGATGTTTCTCCCACTTCTGTCCCAACCTAACAGGACACAGAGCTACACAGTAAAATGCACCAGCTCATTTACAGAATAGCATCAGCCCAAACTGTGTTTATGCCTTCCCTGCCTCTTTTTGAAGGCACAGACTTAAACGTTCTTATTGCTTCAGTGATTTTCTATGTGTAAGATAGGATTTGAGAACAATGTGTTAAGACAGTGTCTATGCACCTAAAAACATCCAGCACATGCAGTTGAAATGAGAGTTTGCTCCTGCAGCCCCTCGCTGCAGCTAGGAGCAGGAGTCAGCAGGGATGCAGTCCTCTGCACACTGAAATATGTGGAATTCCAGTCCCTCTCCACACAGCGGGTACACAAATATGCACAGAGTAGGAAGCTTCCCAAGGCTCCTACAAATCTAGAGATGTGGAGCTGCCAGTAACTCAAGAGCTTTGTGAGTGACTCACCCTCCATGTGCTTTTCTGTTTGTTATGACTCCTTAAAACATTTCAGGATGTGCCTCCCTTTACCAGTTGAAGCTGTTTGCTACGCTGCTGACAGCTGGTTTATGATGACAGCTTTCCCCCCAGCTTGTCACTCGTGGCTAGTGAGCTGAGCCAACAGCCCGGGCCCAGGCTATTGGAAAGTTGTGAAGAGCTGGGAAGTTGTAAACACAGACACAACTCCAGAGACTCAGATCCAGTCTAGGGGCTGGCTGGTGTTCAGGGCAGAGAGGAGTTTTATTAATCTGGGGAATTTCTACTGTTCATTCTGCAGGAAGCAGGACTATCATTAATGACCTCCAGTCTTCTTGCTGAACCAACACTCCAGGGTGTCATGACAAAGTCAAGTCTGTGGCATAAGGCTTGAAGTGCTGGGAATACCACCCATTCCCTTGTTACCGACTGATAAACCTCTGGCCTTCCCTACTGCAAAAACCCAGGCTGACCTGGGGTAAAAGCCCAGACACTACCTTGTGGGGTAGAATATTTTCTGGGGCATCTATTCACTGTTCTGTGCTTCAATTTCCTCCCTTGACTAAAGGATGGATAAATTCTATGCCTCACTTTGCTGGGGACTGCTTTATTTGCAAAGAGCTTCTGGCAGCAAAAGGGGGCTAATCCAGACAGCCACAGCAAAGCAGTCTCCTTCAGTCAGCACTGTTCCTCTCTTACCAGCCCATTCTTCTCTTCAAGTCCATCCACAGGGCAATGAATTTGAAGGGAATTCCCCCCTCCCTCCAACCCCATAACCCAACGTGGAAGAGTCAGAGGGTTAATGCTGCATGACAAAGGTCAGCGCAGTTTGGGAGAGAAGAAAAGGGAAGCATTGTGGCCACAGACAGCAGCCCCATGCGCCCCCAGCGCCACTCGAGAAATGCAAAGCGATGGTGCTGCTTGGAAGAAAAGGCCCGAGAGCCCTGCCTAAATCCCAGGGCTTTATAGCTCACAAAAGCCCAGCCCCTTGAGCCATTAATCGTGTGCTCCATGGCTGGGCCTCAAAGCAGCAGATGACACTTGCCCAGCTGCCTGCGCCGCCCCCCACGCAAGGTAGCGGGGCTGGGGCAGGTGCTCTGCCCGTGCCCTCCGCCTGGGACTAAGCTGCTCTCCCTCCCTCTCTTCTGCCTTTCATCTCTGCCCACAGCCCACGCTGACAGCTATAAATGAGATTAGACCTCAGGGCATGGTGCAGACGCAGCACCCCCTCCTATGCCCTGCCAAGGGACACTTGTAGCCTTTAAAGCCTCTCTCCCCTTTGCAACGCACAGCTCAGCCGATGGGGACAAGTTTCTTATCTCGCTTGCAGAAGTGTCTAACAGAGCAGGCCAGGCAGACCCTGGCTTAGGGCCCGGCTGCTAATGTGTTATCACCATGGACAGACTTCCAACCAGCTCCTCTCAATTCTCCACGTCGCTTTGGGAGAAAGAGCAACAAATCAATGATTATTTCTAATTCCAGTTCTCACAACCTCCTCTTTGCAGTACAGACATATGTCCTAATGAGCACTAATCTGAGGGGACAGCAATAGCCCCAAATCCAGACAAAAACTTGGAAATAGCATATGATCATGCGCTCAAATCTCCTTTCCATGGTGCTAGTCTCATAGCCAGTTTTGCATTCTTCACTTTGCAGTTTCTCCTTTTCCTCCCCCAAAAAGTCACACAAAACAGCAGGGAAAGAAAAGGAGTTTGTCAAGAAAGCAGTAAAATCTGCAGACACAACCCACCAACAGGAGCTCAGCAAGACCTGGCAAGGTCTCCCAGACACAGTCAGCAGGGTTAGCCAGCAACAATAGCCAGCGAAACTTTTCAAACTGACATTTATTCCACTAAACAAACAGGAATTTCTTTTATAATGTGGGAAATAGCTGGTCGTTCCATGTTAAAGGCTATCCAGAGAAAGGGGACACAATTAACATAAAAGATCACTGAGTTCAAGAATGATTCCCTTTCCCAGTTACCACCAACCATGATCATAGTTGGTCTGATTTTATGGAGTGCTTTTCAATTCCAGCCAAGCATGAACCAGCCCTGGATTTAAGAAGCTGCGAGGCCTCCATCAAGAACACTTTAATGCTTTACCAAAGGTAAAGCAGGTTCAGCTGCACCCACTGCTGGTACTGTCAGCAACTTGACTCCTCCTGGCGAGTGCACCTCTGTCCAGGATATCTCCACAGCCCCAGTTCTGAGCTCAAGTTTTCCATTATCTGCCTACACAGCCAGAATAACTTGGCATACTTCTGCGTTGCCCATAAACTCGGTTCATCTGTTGCCATCACACCCACATACAAGGCTCAGGAAAAAAAAAAAGAAATCCAGGAGTCCTAAAGCAGCTGCAGTAAAAACACAGCCTGGACTGACAGCCCATGGGTCCAAGGTGCAGAGCGAGTGAGCGGGTCTTTCTGGTGATCTTTGCATGTGTCTATTTAAAACAAGTGTGTTGTCATGGCTACAAAGCAGGGTATGGGTGAGAAGGGAGAACTCGGATGAGGGCTGATGATGTCAACTCACCCTTGAAAGCTGAGCAGCAACAGGGACAGGGCAAACGTGGTATAAGCGCTTGCCACCTAACAAGGCTCAGAGCTGCCTGCTGACAAACATTGTGCTCCGAGATGGCCCCTTTCACCCACATGGGCTGGGTAATAACAATTAGCTATTTCTAAAGTGGGGACATGGAGGCAAAGAAGGGCACCCAAGGCCTCAGAAAGGACAAGGCAGAGCAGGAAGGCTTTTCAGGAGTCCAGCCTCCAGACAACTGGCTCCAACCTGGGCAGTGGGACCTCCTCTGGTCTGCACACAAGGGGATTGGCACAGGATATTTTTAGCACAACAATGCAAAAAATCTCCAGGACCTGTTCCTGGGACTGTACCACTTCTGAGTCTAGGTTATCATCAAAACCAAAAGTTACTGCAAGCACGAAGAGCAAGTGGAGCAAAGCCAGGTGATTAGGGAAGGATGGAGAGGGGCAGCATCTTACTCGGAGCCTGGGCTCTGCTCGGACACAACGGCAGCACTCAGCAACCACGCGGGCTCCGCAAAGGCACCAGATGCAGAGCTAATGCGTGTGTGGGTGGAGGGTGTTTATGAGCACAATAAATAAATGTATGAATCCTATAAAAGTTCCCATATAAAAGTGAGTTAGAGCTGCCCAAGGGCCATGGTCCTGCAATAAAATCCCCATCTCGTAAGCAGGGTACGAGGCAGCAGCTACTGCAACCTCCTGGCTGCCGCATTGAAGAGGTACCTGGTTGAAGTCCTCACTCACTATATTCACAAGTTTTGGTACTTACTTCAGTGTAGCCAAGATTTAACCCTGCAAGGGCCTTCTTTGAACCTCACAACCTGGGAAGCAGTTCGGATCTGCCTTTTTCACCAATTTTCTTTCTTTTGCTTGTTAAATGTAGCGGTGTCCCAGTGGCTACAGATACTGGCTTGAGTCAGTGACAGTTCCTAAAGATTAGAGCTGGA
>JAVCKT010028521.1:31526-49647 GCA_032273925.1 Rhynchotus rufescens
GGGGGGGGAATCAGAAACGGACACTGCCCCTGTGCAGCCCAGTATCCCCAACACTGTCATAAAAGCACAAGCACAAAAAGGGGACGAGCCCTGCTGGAGCTCTGCATTGGAAACGTTCCTTTCGTGCTGGTGCAAGATCCCTGTCAAAGCCCGCTTCTGAAAGACATTTAATGTCACTACTTCTGTCCCAGCCAATTCACCCTTCCTAGGCAGGAAGGGACCCTGCAGGCTGGACAGGCACCTTGCACAGTCCTCTTCCCAGCAGAGTGCCGATCAGGACACAAGCAGCAGCCCTGGGATGCGCAGACACTGCAGGATCACGCTCACTCCGTACGGCCAGATGCACAGGGAGCTCCTGCAGCTCCTGGCGCTGGGACCGGCAAACGCGGAGCTCCCAGCTCAGCCCTGCAGCACAGGGAGCAGCGCTCGCGGGACCGCTGGCTGTCCGCCTAGGCTGGACGAGCAGGCAGAAACCCAGTGCCAAGTTATCCCATCCTCGGGTGGAGGGAGCAGAGGGGCTACCAGCCGAACCTGGGGGAAAAAAAACTTCCTCGGCTGTTTGTAGCTTAGGAGCCGGAGAGGGAAGAGACTCCCGGGAGCGGGACTCCTCCAGAGCTGTCACCGCTCCGGACGGGCTCTCTGCCTGCAGGAAGCGCCTCGGGAGCAGCCAGCAGCCCCTGGCCCGCAGCCCCGACCCCCGGTATGCGCGGCCGGGGGCAGCGGCTGCGGCGGGGGGACGGGGAGCCCGAGCCGGCGGCCAGAGCCGGCGCGGAGCCGGTGCCTCTCGCCCGCCCCACGGGGTCACCGCTCCTATCCCCCCCCATCCCAGACTTTACTTATAAATAGCCTGAGCCGATTAACGCGGCTCGGGGGGGAAAGCGGGGAAGACCCGGCGCAAGGGGGACTTACATCCTCCGCGGCCATGGGCAGGACATCCTCGGAGCCCAGCACCTCGATTTCCTCCGCTGCGGAGCTGGCGGCCACAGCAGGGGAAGAGCCGGCGTGAGGCTCCGGCAGCCTCTCTCCCATGCTTGGAGACGGTCCCCCCCGAGCGCCCGCCTCTCCCCCCTCCCCAGATCCTTGCAGAAATTAAAGCGAGCTGCTGCCTGGCAAACTTTCAAGCGGCGCCGAGCGGGGCTCCCGCAGCGCGCGGGGCTGCTCCGCGCAGGGCACGGGCACGGCGCGGGCCCCCCCACGCACAGACACATCCCTCCCTCCCGCCACCGGCTCCCGGGTCGCCTCCCGCCGCCGGGCAGAGCCCCCCGGCCGGGCACGGCGCCTCCCCCGCCGCGGGCGGCGGGGACACGGACACGGCGGAGCTGCAGAGGCCGGGGCTGCGGAGGGAGCCCCGCCGCCGCCGGACCCCTTCGGAGCGGCGCGGGCAGGTGTCCCCTGCACCGGCTGCTCTTGGGGAATGGAGCTTCTGCCCCGTGGAGAGCTGCCCTGCACCTGGAGCCCGGGATAGGAACTCAAGACGCCCCAAAAGAAAGGCAGAATTCAGCAGTTTTAGCTCTTCCGAGCAAGCCCAGAAGTGGCAAGATTGGTGGCAGGGAGGGTAGACGGAGGCCCCAGCACCAGGGCTGAGCCCCACGAGCCTCCAGCCACACTGCCCTAACCCCAGCCCAGCAGCGCCTCAGCCACAAGGACAGAACTGAGCTAAATTCCCACAAATGTGGGAAAAACAACCAAGTAGACAGATCCCTTCTGGAAGAGGGGAGGATCGTAGACGTACACCTAAAGCAGCACAGCACTCAGCAGGAGCCGTTTTCTTTCTTGGCCCCAGTTCCCAGGAGCTCCATGTTGCTCATCTGTGTTGGTCTGGGTCAGGTTTGTCCTGCACAGCGCTGGCAAATTGGGCCAGCCACGCTCCAAGCTCCCTGGCAAAACCTCTGGGAAGCAGCAGCAAAGCTGGCAGCATCTTTAAGATACAGACCCCAGCAGATGGGCTGCGGCCACTGTCACCACCAGCACTAGCCTCTTAGATGGTAAAAATACTAAAAGGGGATCGAGGCCAACATCTTTGCACGCACTCATGTTAACTACACTTACCTATGGGCATGTATCCACATCCCAACATCTCGTACTGCCTCTACCTTAAGGTTCAGACCAAGGGCTCAAGTATCATCCCACGCAGCAGCCAAGAAAACAGCTATTATAAAGACAAGTTATTTTTGATTAAAAACAAACCTCATCGAAACTTCAAAACAGATGGATAAGCAAAAATATGCTATGACAACAGAAAGAAACAGCAATTATTTAAAGATGTCCTCAGGGAGAAGAGCTTTTAAAGTAAAGAAAGAATGAATGAGCCAAACTCCAGGGGCTACAGGTTCCACACAGCTGGGAACTGCCGTGTCAGGAGTTCAATATCCCTTCTGATCCCAGGTGCCACAAGGGAAATACTAACAACAAAATCTAACATGAATGCAATAAACATCAGCAAGAGTCCTGAAAAATCTTACCTTTACACCAAACTCCCATTATACTGGAAAACTGCTGCAGAATTATACATCCATTTTGCTTCTTTAAGGAATCTTTTTCACTAGTGATAGCAAAATGGGTTTTTTTCCCCCCCTCCTCTCAGGGACTATCTCTGTGCATTGCACATATGAGCTACTGCTGTGCTATAATTGTCACAGAAAGGAAATTAACAGGATTCTAATGAGGAGTTTTGTTGCAGACAAGTTATCATCTTCCAACTCTGAAAGCCTCTTAATTTAGACTCTCATTTCTCCCCACTGCAAACCCTGGTAACTCTACCTTGATAACTGTGAGAAAAACAGGGATCTGAGGGTCACCACAGAGCAGACCAAGCACAGATGGACTTCAGAAGCAACTTGAAGAAGAAAAACTTGAGATAATAAACCCCAATCCATCTTCACATTCATTCATGTAGGCAACCTTTTCTATGCCTGCAAAGAAAATAGAGCCTTCCTGCACGGGAAGTGGCTGAAAAGGTCAGCTCATGAATTTGCAACAAGAAGTCCTGGGAGTAGGGACCCAGCCAACATCTGTCACCCAAACCTCCTGGAGCAAGTCACAGCAGTTCACTCATGGGTCCTTTTTTCCCCACAGGGCAACCCCCAAGGGCTTTTACAACCCTGCCCAGCTCTCACAATTGGAAAATTAAATGGAGAAACCTTCATCAAGACCTGAGTGCAGCATTAGAGCTCAGGCAGAGAGCCAACCTGGGAAGGCAACAACCGGGCACCAAGAATGGAAACCTAAAGCACTGCACACAAACATAACCCTAATAAGTTAGACTGCAAAAAAGAGTGGGTCATATCCTTCCAACTATACTCTTAGGGAAAAAAAAAAAACTTTAAAGACCACAAAGTTTAGAGCATTGTACCCAAAAGGCAACAGTTGTAAAGAGCTCTTTCAGTAACATTAATGAGCTTTGTGACTAGAACAATATAAGCTCACATTTTAGGATTACCATGAATCAGACTATATGTGCTACTTTCAGCTTCTCCCTGATTCATGAATCCTATCCCTTTTGCAGAGAAGTCAATGCTTTACCTTCTAAAGAAGAGAAATAGTAGGAGAAAATAAGATACAATCTCTTGCCTGACTTCCAATCTGTGCTGAAGAACTATTGCCCTGATCCTCCATATCCCTCACATCACACTAGCAACTTTTTCAAGCCCCACATTAAAAAAGTTTCCAGCACAGACTCTTTATTTCCACCTGCTGCTCTGTTCTGCCCAGTAGCTGTTAGTGGCAGCAGCTGATTCTAATAATCTCTTTGGGCCTAGCTAGGGAGGATAATTAAATCCCCCATTAACCCTTTATTGGACAGTTAAGAGTGCATAAGGGAGAGTATCAGGTCAATCCTATATGGCTTAAGAGGAGTCTCTGCTCTTTTTTAAGGGTCACCTGATGGGATCACAGCACACATTGGTAGATTCATTTCAAATTAAAAGAGTTGTTTGAAACTGAGACCCATTAATAACTCAAGGTTAATTTCCAACATAAAACCAAGTCATGCTTGCAATTAATCCTGGACTGACAAGTTTCCAGACAGGAGGTCAAAACTGAGGGGTGAGGGATCAGCTCCAAGGGAGCTGAAACAGGTTCTCTGTCCTCTCAGTGACTTTGCACCAAGGCCAGCCAATCCACACATTGGAATGTACAGGATGAGAAGATGCAGTCTGGTTTTGGAAAACAGAGTTAAAGAATTTGTTAGGAAAACAGTGACTGTATCAGGGGAAAGGACAAATTAGGCTACTGTTGAGCAGGAGTGAATACAGAATTGACTGAACTGCTGCTCCTCTTCTCACCAACTGGTCCCCAAATACAGCAGTACACCTTTTAGGAGTTCTTACTTTGCATGCTCTATGGGTAGATTCCTTTTCTCTCACAGTGACTTATTATCCTCGTAGCACCCAGGAGCTCTTGGCTAGTGACACACTGAGGTTTGTAGCTCTCACCTTGGGGGCAGAATTATGCAGATTTTCACAGAGAACCTGAGGCACCTGCTCAAATGCAGCAACAGCAGTTCTAGCTATCAAGATTCCTGTGTTCTCTTCCAAGCCTTTGGTCTAAGCAACGTCCTCTCCCTAAGCCGATGAAGGTGTCCAGGTTACATAGCAAACTACCCTGTTCTTCATCTACACACTGGCCCTTGAGCCCTTCTCCAGCGACGTGATTGCTTGTCCGCTCATTTGGAACGTAACAAAAGGTTTTATTTCATGTAAAGTACTCAGACTTGTACTGTGCCTGTCCCTAAGATGACATTTCAGTTCCAGTTACTAAGGAGATCTGTTCATTAAAAATCTAGGTAAGGCTTGATTTTAAAGTCCTCTTACTGTTCACCAGCTCCGAGTTCCTCCCATCATTCTTCTGTTGCTCAATTATAATGGCACAGTAACCCCTTTACTTTTATTGATTTTCAAGGAATGGGAATGGATTTTACTAAATCCCTTTCAATATTATAATGTAATCTGCCATTGAAACCCTTTTAAAGACATACAGGAAGTGTTTAAGATATTGCTGTCCCAAATATGCACCTGTCTATGTTACCATCAGGAAAAAATACATAGTTTTAAACAAGTTAGAGTTAAAAGGGAAAGTAACTTTCTGAGTTTCTGTGCTTGAAATAATATGCTTATAAGAAAGGAAATAATTTCTTTTTATAACCTGTGAAATATTCATGACTGAATTAGTATTAAGGCTTTAAATAAAATTTTCCAGAGTACTTAAAGGAATCAAAGCTAACCAGGATTTATCTCCTGTGAGGATAAGGATCCCACAAGCCACTCTCAAAAGCAGGACTTGGGCTCCTAAGTCACTGGGGTGTCCTTAAACTTTACCAAAGAGCTGTGCACACTATAACTGGTAGGTATTGCCAAGAAAATCACCCCAGAAAGTCAACTGATCCCTCTTGTCTTGTTGAGATGTCCCAGCTCATGGCTTACCAAGGCTATGTCCAAGTATTTAGTTTAGTATTAGAAAGGGAAACTCTCATGCAGCAGCTGGACTGCAGCACGTCGTGGTCTACAGATCCTTCACCAACTTAGTGCTGGAGGAAAGACAGAAAAGAACTCGGTGCATATTAATAAGAAATGAGATACACTTCACTTGTACTGTAACAGGGGAGACTTTGTGAGCTTCAGGAAACATTTGGCTGCAAGAGGAGGCTGAGGGGAATTCATTGCCTGCTGGCAGGAGCAGCACTGGTGTTATCAAATACACAGGAGGCTCCAGGATCGGGAAATCCAAGGGCTTGGTGGGAAGCCGCAGGGTATATTGTGTTTCATGCACTGATTGCCACACTGAGGTATGTCAAGCACACTACACATCAAGCTCTGCTGGCAGAAGTGACATTGTGAGCCACTGGTTTCTACACAGATTGACCAAGCCATGACCTGGGCAACTCCACAGCATGAGCTGCCATCGTCCTGTGGTTTCCCATAGGTCACTGTATCTGGAGACAAAACCAAAACTTTCAAATGAACGTCAGTACCTACCTGATAGAGTTAAAATGGCCAAACTCTAATTGCTCTGTGCATACTACAGCAAGCATAGCGCTCTGTGCCTACTCCAGTTATTCAGCAGTTTTACAACACATCTTCCCATCTGCAGCCACAGAGCAGGACAGACTGTAAATCCCTGGGGCACTGGGAATCCTGATGAATATTGCAAAATTGCCAGATGCCCTGCAAAAATGGCATTTTCCCCCTTGGGAAGCAAGATTACAAAGAAGTAGAAGTTTAGCATTTGCCCTAGTGCAGATTTACAAGGTCGGGGTTTTCCCTTTCAGCTTGGTTTGCACAACATAAATGTCTGCTCTGCCTTCAGACTGGCATCGCTGCATGTGGAAAGAGCTCACGGCACTTGGTGTAGCTGGATCACTAAGCCCGGTATTCACAAGCAATCAGAGCTGCAAAACCGTGAGACCGGCATAAAAATGATAATAATACGATAATAAGATTACAAAAAGAGTCGCCTCAGGATGGTTCATGGACGGCGCGCGGCCAGGCGAGGCCGCCGCTCCCTCAGCGCGCGGCCGCCTCAGGCGAGCGGCGCCTCCCGCGCGAGGCGCCCAGGGCGGGAAGGGCGCGAGGCGCCGGCCCCGCGCGCCCCCCGGCGGCCGCTCCTCAGGGCCGCGGCTCGGAGACCTCACCTGAGGCAGAAGGGAGGCGGATTTCCCGCTCTCGCCACCCCTGGGGAGGCTTGGGGGCAATATCCCATTAGGATAACGGTGTGGTTCAGCTTTGGTCAATCAGAAACGACGCCATCCAGCACATGCAGCCTCCGCTCACGCTTTCCTCCCACTCTAATTACTACTGACACGTAATTGCAGCCAAGAGCTTACAGCCCTAGGTCTAACTAATGCACTCTTTCTCTGAAGTCACCAAAAGTCACGGCCTTCAGGCTGGCAGCAATTTGTTCTCCTGTGCAGGAGATCAAAGCCAGGAAGAGCAGGTCACCATTACATGGTGTTTTCCCCTTCACACAGAACTGAACTTTATCTTAGTCTCCAACAACTTGTACAAGTTGGACACTAAGTGGAAGAGCAGCTGTCCCTGACAGCTAACAGTCAATGAAACAACATATTTAAGCTGCAACCAGCTAAAGCATTGACACAGAAAGTTTCATGAAAATCAGCTTTCAGGACAGAAGAAAAGGAAGAAAAAAAAAAGACAAGAGACAAACACAGTACACAGTTATTTTATTGAAATACTTGAAAAGGCCAGCGATGGAAAAATAGGTTTGTCATGAGGAATAATGTTAGATTTACTTCATCATTAAAAAAGCCGTGTCTACAGGTAATCTAGCCAGTTATAGAATGCACTGTGAACCATGCAACTAATTTACTACAGTAGAATAGGCACTGTGTACTAACTTAGGTCTAGCTCATACACAGCTTAACAAGTATGATTTACAGATGTGAGAAATTAAACGCTTTCCGAATTATAAACATTTACAATATATAAATCTCATCTGATTCATCAGGGTTATAAAATGCAACATAGTGGAAAATGAAAAAAATAGAATTACAGACAGCATATGAAGTTGGTCTGGCAGTTTTTGAAGTTCACCTTTTTTCCTTTTAAAAGAAATCTTAGACTGCTAAACATGTCACTGGTCATACAGCATACAAAATTATAGGCCAAGTCAGCCACAGTGACTTTTATCTTGAAATACATAGTTCAGTGGGTAAGTTGCTTTTTTCAGTTAAAAAAAATAGATAAGAAAAAAATCAAAATTTTTGCCTGATACAGCTTGTAGTCCCAAAAGATTAAGTCCCATCAGATGAATTTGTAATAAATAAGCAATCCTTGAGGAAGAGTGATCCTTGAGTTGAACCTATTCTACTGAAAAATGAATTTCAATTGTACACTATCCTGTCACTATGGTGAAACACCTAAGAACAGTATTTTGAGTAACTTTTGGGGAAGCCATGTCTTACTGCCTTGGTATGTACAGGTTATTTACAGCAAATTCCCTTTTGGCCTCATAAGTTAAACCACTTTATCTGGCTGTTAAGATGCATTTTTTTTTTCTCCCCACACACATTTATGCAATACTGTAATTAGAACTATAATTTAAAATAATCTTATGCATGAATTACAAATATTAATAAAGTAACTCTGCATATATAAATATTCCTAGCAGAATTTAAAGCATTCTGAATGTACATAAAAGTTTATTTTTATTTGGTAGGGCCAGATGTGCTTCTTCTCAGATCATCGTTGCTTTAGCAATGCTTTGTACATAGCAAAACCCAAAAATGCAAAGACAGTAGCACCAAAACTTG
Organism: Rhynchotus rufescens; assembly: GCA_032273925.1. NCBI lineage: Eukaryota > Metazoa > Chordata > Aves > Tinamiformes > Tinamidae > Rhynchotus > Rhynchotus rufescens. Next base: position 39,793 of record JAVCKT010028521.1, read on the forward strand.
CTCGAAGCCAAAATGTAGAGCTCTTGAGGTCTGCTTGTGTCACATGCCTGCAATTTAACACAAACACACAAAAGAAAAACAGGTTATTGTCTGGACAGGAATATCAGACAACTTGTACTAAACAGCTCTGCTTTTGGAAATTCATCATTACACTTGTCACAAGCATGAAGCATACATTTAGGCCTTGAAAATAACCATACAGGCACTTTTATTTTCTTAAAAGCTTAGAACTTGATCTGCAGCTTTGATCACGTTAGTGGATCTCACTAAAAGTGGAGACCTCACAGAGCTGAAGGAGGAATGCCGGAGAAGATCATTAGTCAACTATGACTGTGGAGAGGTCATTCTGCTGTATGAAGAATACCAGCAAGAAAATAATTAAGCATCCACAGTGAGAACAAGTACAACAGTACAAAATATAATTTATTATTTTTAATCTTCTGTTCACTTAGATCTGCTTTTCTGTGCAAATGTCCCAGTCTTTTTGAGTATCTATTTACATTTCTCAAAAAAAAAAAAAAAAGTTTACTGACAAGTAGCAAGGAATATTTTTTCCAAAAGCTAGAATCAAAGAATGGCAGTTTGTAAAGCCCTTCCCAAACAGTCACACAAACAGCAATAGAAACACTCATCCAATACCAAGCCAAAAGATAAGAGAATGTGCTAGTGAAACAGGCAGTGACACTAGCATCAACAGAAAAAGGACATGATGTAACAACAATATGAAGTGACTAGTTGACACAAAAAGCCTCAATTTGCATGAAAATAGAGACAGCCAGCAACCCAAATATTGCAAAAAGTTTGTGAGCATGCTCAGTTAAACACTGCTAGCCATCCTCAAAATAGTCTCAAGTATGACAGCTCACCATAAAGCAGCAGTTACTGTTTAAAACAAGTTACCATGAACACCAGCATTCAAACAAAAGTAGTTCCTTAATAATAGCAAGAAGGTTTTTTTAATATAGATATATAAAGATAGAAGCTGCAACAGAAGTTTACTATCCTAAGTATTTTAGCCTGTATCAATTACCATGGGTTACTCAGTGAAAGCTGTAGCATTATTACATACAATAAACAGAGACCCTGAGCACACACTGTGCATAAGAGTTTATGTAGTGTGAGTTGCAAAGCCATCATATACAAGCCGTTTTGTAGAGCAGGAATTGTTACTTGTTATAAAAAGGCACAAAACCAGTTTAAGACATGTGAGGAAGTAGTATGAGTTATGTAGATGACCACTGTACTGTCATATCACATGCTGAAGAAGAGGCATGGGTTCGTTGGTGCACAAACAGCCAGCCACAGCTGCTCACTAGAAATTCCTACTCTTATTTAAGCTTATTGTGCTCCATAATGGAACAGCTCAAATTCATGAGTTCCTGCAAGCATTAGTTCTTCCACAGCTGTCTGGACAAACTCTGCATATGAGATGTCAGGAGGTTTGTTGAGGGGAAGCAAGGGAGAAAGCAATACCAAGGTCACCTTAGTCAGGGTGCTGTTACCTGTCTTCAAGTAAACGTGGACCAAGAGATGACTCCATGAAGATGGAATCTTCTATAGAGTTGACGGCGTGCACCTGCTGCATAAGACTGCTCTCCTCGTCTGCTAGCAGCATGGCACCCAACTCATCTATGTAGGATCTTAACCTTTTTACACACATGCACAGTTTGCAGTTCATAGCATGGCTCAACAACAGCAAGTGTCTCAAAATATGCCAAAATGACAATGCCCACACAATTTATAAATAGCTCTTTTTTTTCCTCAACCATCTAGTCCCTATTGTGCAGCTGTTAAAAACTTAGTGCTTGGGGAAAACAGAGGCAACTGCAGTTTGTGCTTTTGATAAGCTGAGTCAAAAATATGGTTGGGTAAGAGAACTCCACTGCTTTCAAGAAAGCTGCTTAAGAAAATGAATCTCTTCCTGATAACCCCAAAGCCTCAGTAGTTTCCATGTATCTATAGGATACCACATTACTCCTGCACTCCACACAAGCTGGAACACCCAGGCAAAACACCCTGGCTCCAACATGGCCACCCTAAAATTGACAAGAATTCATTACTGTTGACAAATCAAAACTGTACTGTAGCACTACTAAGAAGCTTTAGAGAAAGGTGGTTTTTTTAATTGTTTTTAAGTATATGTTTATAAAACCTTTAAGACCAGTACATTATAAAACTTATCTGTATATGTGTGTATATATAAAAGTAATTGCACATAATGTTTTAAAATTACTTATATGACAAGTTCTGTTGGGTGCATAATTGTATAACTAACAGCTCAAGTTTAATTTTGTTAATTCAAATCCAACTACTTGCATAATTCAAAAAGCATATCCTTAAAAGGACAATCCCCTATTAAAATTGCAAGGGAATGCTTCTGCATTGTCTCATAGAGCACTATCACTCCTATCTATATTTTCTGATTCCTATCTATAATTTGCCTTGTTGTAACACTTCACACAGGTCCATACTTAATGGTATGGAAGAAAATTACTAAGCAGGATAAACTCATACTATGTTCTTTTAAAAAACAATGACTATGTTCTCAGTTACGATAAAAACCTCTTTTCATGTCTAAACAGAGAGTAAATTAGCTCTGATCTCTTATCTAAGCCCAACGGTTATAGATTCTTTCATTTAAATGAAAGAATTAGAACAGGACACAGACTTGTCTCAGGACCGCAAGGGAAGCTACTGACTTTCATGAGTAACGATTAGGGCCCTCAGAAAAATCAACAGAAAAATTTAAATTAAAAAAAATACTGAAATTCAGAACACCTTGGACATACATAAATCATTTTATGCCTTTGAAAAAAATTGAAATTTCCTTAGGTGTTCCTTATGCTGTCATAAATCCTATTTATGAAGATTCAGATTTTAAGAAGATTTTGAAGAAATTCGGATTTTAATATATCTTTTGGGGAAAAAAAGTGGAATTGATACTAAGGTTGAATAAAGCATAATTTGCCACCTGTTGGATGACTTTTCCTAACTGGACCGTATTTTAAGAGGCTTTACTCACAAGAAGTTTGCACCACGCACTAAGCAAGAAGTTAACTGAGCATGCCTGTGAGAGTTACACATGGAAAACTGCTGAATTCTGCGCCAGAACTGGTGCTTTTCCCTGTGTCAGCAGCAAAAGAGCCCTAAGTTTGGGAGGGTTTGACCTTGAATTCCCAAACATCCCCACTTTAACTCTGAAAGCATTTAAAAAGCACAGCGGTGAGGCCAGCCTAGCCCAGTGGCTACTCAAGCCAGAGTTACAAGCCAAGTTGATGCAGGCAGCAAGCGGCAGCAGCCTGCTCTGAGGTAGTAGGTTTGCACGATAAAATACACGTTGAATTCCAAAAACATCATGTAACATGTGCAAGCTGCTGCAGTTTCCCTTCAGGCACATTTTTTTCCCCGAGATGCAAAGCAATTCCAGCAGTTAGTTCTCCCCGCCATGCATTAGTCATCTAAAATGTAAGAAGCTCCAAGCACATCCTATTATACACAAAAGCTAAAAGGAATGAAAAATGCCAAATCAATATATTCCATTTGGAAAGCAGTCAAAGAATGTAGCTTTGCAAACTTCTACTCAGTATGGAGTACGAGTTAAACAGCTCATAGAAGGATGAAAATAAGTAAATAAAATAGTTATACTGCCTTAATTTGAGGATAACATAAGGAAATATTTCCTCAATCAGATATAATGATATGCTCCTAGTTACAAAAAAAAAAAAAAAAAAAAAAAAAAAAAAAAAGTCATGTGCACTGCACACAGTGGAAAAATAAAGCCTGGATTATGTTGTTAAGAGGTCTTCCCATTAATAAAGGAAAATAAAACTATTCTCTTAACTTTAATTTCACAGGAGAAAGGTTTTCATAAGAAACTTATATTTCCTGAAACAATCTTGTTTTATACGCAAGTAAAATCTCATTTCTATTTCACACTATTTCAAACATTCAGAGCGAAGAAAAACATTGTCTGAGAGATGTCTCTCTCCCCGCACAACAGAATTCTCATGCATAAGAATCATTCTGAAACAAATTCAGCTGCCATAGAAAAACACCACTACTAACAAGCAAAAGGCAACAAGTGAATTATTTAAAACTGAGAAAGCAAAAACACACAGTTAAAATGTATGCCATGAAATTAAATAAATAATAAAATAAAACCAAGCAGATGGTTAAGGAAAGGGTTAGAATAACTTATATATGCAGAAATTTTGCTTTTAAAAAGAAGTAAAATAATGTAGTAAAAAGAGATTAAGTGCCAGCCAGACAACTACAAACGAACACCTAAAGGAAAGAACAAATTAAAAAATATAAAGAGTGCTACAACAGAGTAACAAATCTCATACATGCATCTACAGTGCTTTGAATGCGGTGTCTTCCTCAGACAATCAAACTGTGATCCTGGGTAGTTCAAACCAACAATTCCTGTTCCTGTACCATAAATATTAATAAAACTGACCTTCCACACTTGTTGAAAGTGCCTTTCTGATAAGTTACAAGAGAGCCTCTGAAGTTTCTCTACACAAGATAAAGTCAGGGCAGTAGGAACATGTCTCAGCTGGCCTCTTAAATGACTAACTTCTGCCTAACTTCTTCGATGATGTAAGTGCTAAGTTAAAAAAAAAATCCACAACACTAACTACATCGGAAAAGTTTCCTTGATTAAAATCCTTCCCTAATCACAAATGTTCCATTAGATTAAAAATATTTTTAAAGAGCTCACTAGAAAGCGAGTTGGTTAGATGAAGGTGACATGGTGGAAACCAGCAACAAAACAACTCTAGATGACTGTAGAGATTTGAGCAAGTAACTGCTTTCCATAGGATCAGCACAAGAGCTTGAGGAATTCTTTGTTCTGAATTAAGAGATATTTAGTGGGTTCAGCTGTTTATTCCCCACTACCAAGAGACAAGGTGCAGAATGAGAGCACCAAGATTTTTCAAATAAGATTTCAGCAACTCAGGGGAACGAAATACAGGGTCTCCAATGCCCATACAAAAGAGAAACAAGCCACAGCAGTTAATGTAGCAATACATTAGCAATCCAAAAGGAGAAATAAGGATTAATTACAGAAGTGGTTTCAGCCTCGCTAGCAGGGAACTGGGATTTTCTAGCAGCGTCTGCTGAGTGAATGACAACATGCAAGGAGACTTTTGCTTCAAGGGACTTTTGTCTGAGGGAAGACTATTGTGGAAGATGCATAGTAAGAATTCTCATATATTATATTTTCTTGAGCCAGCCATTTCCCATCTATTCCTCTTTTTACTCTTTGATTAATATTTATATTTTGATTTCCAAAAGTAGTATTTCATCAATATACTTGACACTGCAGGTATCTGCATCACTAGGTCTTTGACGCATGCGTAACTTACATTTAAAGGAGGCATCCCCTGTTTGATGCAGCTACATCTGCAAGCACCAAAACAGGGCAGCTGCATGCCGTGATTTCCTAACCACAGCCTTCCAAGAAACACTTTCAGCCTAGTCTGAGATTCCAAGGAGGCTATAAAAGAAGGAACCACTGCACTACCAAAGTTGTTCGGTTTGAACTCCCATTTGCTGGGGGAAGATGATGAATGCAGAGCGGCCAGTAACCCAGGTGTGTCAAAACCAAGGTGTTTCATAAACACAGCCTGCAGTACACACGAGACAAGGTGCAGCACCGATTTCAACGCTGAAAACCAGTTCTCAGAATCTACAGTATGAGTTTACCAATTGCTCCTCTTACAATAGCTGCAAACGCACACGGTTAACCATTTACCACTTCTAGCATGTTGTGTTTTATTCAGAGAGGAATTCGATGTTAAAAGCTCCAGATTTTTTCACAACATATCCACTCACTATGTAAGCCAGCCATAATAAAGTGCATATATTTATACACACGGAAATTCTGTCAACTCCCCAAAACAAAACCAGCAACTGTAACCGGGTAGTATCTTGTAACACTGCTATAGTCAAGACTTGCCTTTGTCTGCATTAAATGAAAATATATTTGTAGAACTGATATCTAAGAGACATTATATCTAATGAATACTAGAACCTATGTGGTCCCAAATGAGACATTTTCTGGATTTATAGACACTAGTTGCTGCCTGTTATCAGCTTCCTTAACAACACAGGCCTAATTTCTCTTTTTTATTTTTGCAATCACTAAATGGCTGAATTGACCACCAAATTGGTAGTGTTTCAAAATTATCTTTAAACTAAGCTTCAAAGATCAAAACTACTTCTAAGCTATGCAGATCAGTGCTTGAAAAAAAAAAATCTCATTACAATTATTAAAACAAGCACCTGCCTGCTTAGTGGATATGGAGTGAAAAATCTGCAGTGAATAAGGTTACCAACTGCTTTTTCAGATAAACCTTTATGATAAAAGCACACCTGGTACCTAGTAAATAAAGTTAAGGACCTGTTAAGAACTGCAGTGAAGAGTTTGTTCTTTACAGATTGCAGCAAGTCTGAGTTGAGGAAGTTCTGACAGATGCAAAATGTACACCTGTTGCAGGCGCACATACAGCGTAACCGGGCATGGCTGCGAAAACACACAGAAGGACAGGAGTTGAAATCTTGCTCATAAAAATCAGGTGCACATTAGGACTGTGCCACAACCAAGAGAGATTTAGGAATAAAAGGTACATTTGAATGAGTAAGGAGAGGAAAAAAAAATAACACTGGGAAAGCAAGGGTAAAGCTACAGCTGTGCAGAATTTTAGGGTTACATGTCCTAGGTAATGGGCATTTTGGCTTTATCATCCGTTAGCAGATCGTAATAGGAAACCACAAACATCATTGGAAATATTTGCTGAATTACGTTCAAGTTTGCAAGAAAAGCATCTAAGGGCTTCGGAGTATGTCTGCACAGCAATAGATAACACCCGTTTTTCAAAGGAAAGTAAGCCACATCTTCTACCATTTGGAATGCACACGGTACAAAGTGACTGTTACCCCTACTTTTCCCACCCTTACAAACACACATGCTTGAAAACTGGGGGAGAAGCAGGGATATTGACACAACAAACATTTATAGCCAGTGCTACACTTCTAGTAGTGTCCTAAAATTCCAGTGCTACAAAATAAGTACAGGAGAACAAAACAAAAGCTTCACGAATGTCATTCAAGAAATTTCTTCTGATACAAACCAAAAACTGCTTTATTTTAGGTGAAAGTGACATTAGTTCTATTTAATTTAAAGCAAATGTCAGCTGTCATACTAGACTTTGTGCTATAATTTTTATCTACTACATCACAATATTATAAGCTCCACCCACCAAACAGAGATGCAAACTGAGCTTAGCAACAGAGTGAGGTATATGTATTGAAAAAATAACGTGAGCTTAAGTATATTAAGCCTGAAGCATGAACAAATGCTTGTTACAGACCTTACATGAAACATATCTGATCTAAGGTTCATGATTTGCAGCATACACCAATAAACTCCCCAAATAAGAAAAAGCTTTAAGCTGTGCATTGGGGGAATAGAATTGCTGTTTGCTCTTGATTAATGATTTAAAATTGTACTGTAAGGTTGTACCATAAGCCCCGTTAATACCTCTACTTATTCACAACTATCTCAGAATTATTGAGATAGGAGCACTGAGAAAGTGAGCTACGCATCCACAACATGCACAGAACACAAGTCCACATATTCATTGGATAAACATATACAAAAAGCATATGAATTGGATGAAATACAGTAGGCATTTTAAAAAACAGCTTAATAAGAATAAATTGACACTATCTTATATATTAGCTTTAAACCAATTTTTTCAATTTTAAATAATTTAAGATCCTATTTAAGTTGTTCTTACCTCTCTCTGTTGTTAAACCATTATGAGGCAGTTCCACCCTGTGGCTAACAATGATATGCGGTGGCACCGAGTGACCCATGCAGTATGCAAAGTATAATGGTTCAAGTACTTACGGATACATTGCCATAGTCGTCAGTTTAACAAAGATATCCTTACTTGGAGCATCAACAGTATTGCAGGTAAAGGCTTGAGGCGGAGGCATTTTGTGTTTTTTGCAGAATACAGCCGGTGAAATGCTATATTCCTGTCTAACTTCATGCAAGTCAGACTTTGCAGCTACCACTAAGCAAGGTATTCTGCTATCCATGAAGTGTTGCTGCAAATTTAGAGAAAAACAGAGAAAGAAACAGCAGATAATGCATTCGGCCTAAGGCAGCCTGAATTTAACTGGTTGCAGTAACAGTAAAATACATTCACAGTGCTGTCTGGCACCTTTAGAAGCAGAATATTTTAAATCAACAGGCATACCACAGCTTTGTATGAAAAAAGAACAAAAAGGAACACTCTCACTTCCATGAGAGTTCTAATGCATTCTCCATATGCCACCAGCACTCATGAAGAACTGTGTAAAAGTTCAGGAACTGACAATGAATTTTGTCAATGGCTAGATTTATATAAATACAAACCTTAAAAATCCTGGCACAGTATTCAAAAGACTTAGGGTTACTGACATCATATACTAGGCAGACTGCGTCGCATACTGTTTCAGCATCAGTTAAAAAATCAGAATCACTGACATCGTGCAACTGGGAAAGAAAGAAAAAGTTAGTGGAAATGGGAGAAGAGATCTGTCATAATGCAGTTATAAGGAATTTTATAACTCTCCTTTTTCCTCAAAATTTAATAGCTCATTTTTATGTATCCTTAGAACCAACAGATTGACAATAGCCAGAATTAACAATAAAAATAAAAAATATCAGGAATTTACCACGCAGCTAACATATGCGAGCTGTTAACAGCACATCTGCAGGCAATCACAACCTCAGCATAAAAAGTTACATCTGCTTCTAACACATAAAACCTTAGATTCCTATAGAAACTGGTATTCAGAGAAAAATCAGAGTAGAAGACTAGATCTTAGAAAAGAAAAAAAATAATATTACTATAGCAAAGGAAAAGTAGAGTCAAACAAACCTTAAAGAAAATATTTAACCCACTGAAGATGGATGAACTTTATCCATCTTAATTATCCCACCTAACAGTTTCTTCCACAGACCACTTCCTGATTATTTGTCAGCTAGTGTTATAATATGATGCTAAAAAGTACAATATAACAGAGGGATTTTGTACAATTTAAATGAGAACTTTTAAAAACAATACCCAATAGAGCCTGAACATTCTGCTCAGGGTTTTAGCAATGGGCAAAAACAGAAGATATTTTTGCCAAGAAGAAAAACAAAAAAGCATGAAAGGGGGAGAAATCCACATTGAAGGGAAACAGAAATTCCTTATTTGTTTGCAGAAGGCCCCACAGAATTGCACTGAATTTTAAAACTTATCAGTCTTACGAAAACAACAATAAAGCAGACCTACCAGCAAATATTTCTCCTGTCCATATACATAGACTGTATTAATGGCGTAGTAAGATTTGTGTTCTGCACGTATTTGCCTCTGTCTCTGGAAATACAGAATTTCACATTAGACAATAGCAACTTTTCCCTCTCCGACTTAGATTTGAGAAATCTACGTTCTACTCTACGTATAAATGGACAAGCACAACAGCAATGTGATCCCAGCTCATTTTGGCAAGTACATGCACAGTTATATTCCATGATGAACAAATAATTATGCAATGCAATATCCATTTGTATATTTGCTGATCTACAAAACTATAATCCATGGCAGGACTCTGTAAGCTTAGTAATAATCAGCAAAGCTCTAAAGTCTGACAGGGTTTCACTGTCCAAAGTTAACTCAAAGCAAGTACGTGCAAATGTAAATAAAGTCTCTTACTATAAGATTTCTTCCAAGAAGAGCCTGAAGAACTCCACTTTTCCCACAGCCTTTCATTCCAACAACATTGGATCGGAAAACATTTCTTTGTGTC
>JAVCKT010028522.1:4888-31526 GCA_032273925.1 Rhynchotus rufescens
CTCCGAAGTGTGACCACGATTTCGGACTCCCTCCCATGCAAATACGAGCAGAAAAGGTGTTGCTGCTTGACCCAACAGCTGGAAACAACCTCTGGAAACCATCTCTTCAGCCTCCAGCCTCGGACAGCCGAACCTCCGCGTGGCTCCTGGAGGCAGCTGCTCCACCTGCAGACACTTCCCAGCTTTTAGCCGCTTCTGCAAATTCTTTCAACGTGTTTGCTGCTCTGCCTCTAGCTGTCATGTTTGACAGGGAATGTTTCTTATCTTCCTAAGTAAACCTCCAAGTTTTATTGTGAAGCTCCAGAGCACATCAAAAATACATCAAAATAACTCAAACTCCCTTTGACGGACCACATAAAGTCTGCAATTAGCATTTCAAAGCCATGATCCCGCATGCAAGAAAAAAGCAAACAAGGCAACAGCAGACACCCAAACCTGTCAATTATCCACCCGAGCTTTTGGCAAAAGGGCTGTGAGAGCTACAGAAATAAATGTCACTGGCCAATATCATCCCTGCTGTGACACTGCTGAGGTCAGGGGGTTTACACGTGATGTATTTTGACTTTTCTACCTGCTCTTTCGTTGCTTGATCACACAAACAGGTTGGTTATCCAGCTTCCTTCCATTGCCATGTGTTGGGATAACGTGACTGGCAAGTTCATAGCGATCTAGCCAGTTAATCAGTTAGAAAGGAAGCATTTCCTGCTGCAAATGGGGAGAAATAAAAGAGTTGCCCACGAATGCAGAGAAACACATACTGAAACTGAAATATGGTATAAAAATAGTCTCCATAGTCCGAGCACAGAAAACTAGAAGTGGTTCCCGGGAAGAGGGTGGCAAAGGGCCGTGGTGTCCCTGGTCTGTCCTGTGCTGACCTCCTCCTTGCAGGGCAGGTGGTTCAGCCCCTTCCCTTGAGCTCTTTGCTGATGTAGACACAAATGTGGTTATTTAGGTGCCATTTGGAGAGTGCTATCGTTTCCTCTGCATCATTATACATCCAAGATTCCTAGGGAAGCTCTGAATAAATAATGAGCACCTCATTTCACTTCATAGTAATTAATCTAGAGGATAATGCACTAATTTGCCAATGCTGCGAGCATTTATCTTTTCCAGATAAAGCATTTTTGTTATTAAAATTTCACCCTAAGCCAACAGAAAGAAAAAACTCCGCTCAACCCAGGCTGACAGCAGTTTTCAGCAGCAGCCTGGGAGCTGAAATCCAGATTCCCTGCAGCACAGTGCTGCCTCCATCCATGCATTTCTGGGCTTATTTGCAGGCACGTGCGTGTTCCTACATGCATAAAATAATCTACCTTTTGGGCTCACTGAAGCTGGAAATCAGCTGAGTTTAATAGCCCAGTGCCACCCTCCACAGCGACCTTTTCCCTATGGCCTTGGTCTGTCCTGGTCCTTCCCTTCTTCCCTGGAAGTGATGGTGAAACTTGAGCAGCACAGCCCGGTACAGCTCGTGGCCCAGCACGGGCCTTCCAGGCACCATGGCAATAAAAACAAATACCCTTCATAAATTCTAACCTTGAGTTTGGCAACCGGTCCTCGGAGGACCATGCCGGCAAGGAAAGCCTTGAAGCGGCACAACCGGCCAAAGTCCTCCTGACCATAGCAATCAACAGGAGGGAAACAATTTCAGTTGCTCTCACATAGGAATTCAGTACGGCTGCTCTAAGTGCAGGAAGAAAATTATTTTTTTTATCACAGTTGTGAACTATGTGATCTGCTCCCTGAAGACACCAAAGAACACTTATTTTTTCCAGCTCCCAAACTGCTGGCAGGCAGCGCCAGCCCACGAGCTGGCCTCCAGCAGCACAATGTGCTGAATGCAAAGGGCTGGGGCTACTTATGTCACCTGAGAGTCCACATGGCACATAAATAATGAAAAAAAAGCAGAATTAAATGTTAACATCTCTAACACCTCACAGGCCAATCAGAAGTAAAGTAAAAATAACCTTTTTCTATTATAGCAGTCTATTTTTTTTTTGATCAAAATGATGGAGACTGCATTACACATCACTGTTAATAGCCCTAATACGCAGTCAGTTATGTCCAGACCCTGAGCCAGAGAGCTGCTTTACTTACACATAGCCATCCTTCCTATCCTCCGAGAGGGTCAGTGGGCAATAGCACAAGGAAGCCCTGGGCACCTCGCTGCCACCTGCCCCTACCAGCTCATGACACGGATGGAAAAACTCCTCTCTTGTGACATACCCAGTGCCAAGGATCTTGCTCAGGTGTTGCTCACTTCACACTCATTACCCGCAAGTTTGAACACAATTCAGCTCTATTTACGAGCTAAAATGATCCTTGGGGATATCTTGGAAAAGCTGACCAGGCCAGCGCAAGGCGGCTGGGAAAGTCTCCCTCATTAGAGCTGAAAGAGAGGAGAGACCCTGAAGTTTAATTTGCATTAACCACATTTTACATAACGAGGGGTAGGAAAGGAAGAGAGGGATCCCAGGAAGAGGCAGCAGGGGGGAACACAGCACAGTTTTAGCAACACTATTTTGAACAGCCCTGCGAGGGTGGCAGTGGAAGGAAGCGGGACCGGATAGGAAGCTCGTGCAGGCAGGGAGCAGATGTGTGAACAGGGGAGCTCGTGGTGCTGACAGTGAGAAAAACCCCGTCGCAGGGCTCAGAAGTGCCCTGGGCTGGGTGAGAGCAAAATAAAGGTGATGTGGGAGGATGAAAGGAGAATAAAGGATAAGCAAATGTGAGAGTATGGAGAGAGGTGCTGTCAACGGAAGCAAAAGGGAGACACCATAGCTGTCATCACGTAACTACATCATGTAAATGAATGCTTGAAAAACCCCTGGGTTTTGGGTAAGTGGCATTTAAATCCTCTAATTATCTTGAGCTGGAGAATCTGTTGCTGCATGGGCAGCATCTCCCCTTCCTGGGAGATGATCCCTGTGCAGCACCCATGGCTGCTACAGGGCCAGGGAGGTGGCAGAGAGGAGGCAAAACATCCCCAAGCTGAGCGGTTTCCCCAATCCTGGCACATTTTGAATCCAGGTGGGTTCACAAAGCAACCCAACGTGGATGCCTGCACTCCAAGAAGTCCCAGGCTTACAAGGACACGTGTCCAGCAGGGCCAGCAGCAGCCTCGCCCCTGGTTCCACATCCCTTCCCAGCCCAGGGTTGGAGCCCTGCGGCTCCATGGGGAGCCGTGTGCTCTGCTTCTCTGCCGAGCTTCTTATTGTGACAAGTGAATCATCAGGCATGAAGCTAACAAAGATAGCGCCGTAAACTTAACAGAGAAATTACATCCCTCTGGATGGGTGTTATATTTTGAGAATAAACCAAAGCGCAAGGCATTCCTCCATCTAATTCATCTCCAGTGTTTGTCTGGGAGGAGAAAAAAAAAAAGCCCTGCAAGCCTGGTTTTCTCATTTCCATGTAGCTTGCCTTTCTGAAAGGTGAGAAGGAGACAGCCCATGTTAACCTTGCTTCTTTGCAAAGTACAGACTGGGGTTTGTTCTCTGCTTCTTCAAGGGGGTGAAAAATCCAGAGTGGTGCCAGCAGCCCAGCAGCCCAGCACATCCCCGCTCATCAGAGGCTCCTCTGCAGCAGGAACGAAGGCGCTTGCTGCCCTCCCTGCAGGTTCCTGGGTCTCTCAGTGAGGGTGATATAAGGCTGACCCTGACTAATGCTCTGAGGTTGGAGAAGGATGGAGAGCTGGAGTCCTCCTGCCTTCCACGTGGTCGTGTTGCAGCAACGCACGGCAGATGAATGGACGCTCATGGACAGAGCCAATGCCAGTGAATGGCTCTGGTACAAGCACTTTTTGGTGCTCTGAAGGGACCTTCTGAAACAAATTGTCACACTTGCAATGACACTACTCAGTGAGGCTGTCTTTCTGATGCAAATCGTGCTTGTTTCTGCCTAAAACATCTAAAAAATGCCAAAACACTTCCTTCAGCTGTTTTCCAGCACAAATCCAGCCTGAGTCGGGGCTAGCTGGTGTACCCTGAGTGTGTATCTTCAGTCAGGAACCATCCTCCCTTTTCCAGCGCAAAGGAGCTATGAAATCCAAAGCTGTGTAGGACAACAGCCACAGACACAGTGATTCAGGGCTCACCCCAAGGAAAGACCTCATCATCTCCCACTCGGTTTTACCATCATGGGACTCAGCTGCCAAAGAGGGTTAAGCACAATTGCATTTTTAACACCGAAACACTTGGAAATCAAGCCAAGAAGCTGGACCTCAGGGAAAGAGCAAAGGATAAATACATCTCCCTGACTTCTCTCCTTTTCTTTCTTTTTGTTTCCTTAAAAAAAAAAAAAAAAAGAACTTTTGGAACTCTGGTCAGATTTGCCAGAGTAGAAACGCTGTGTTTTAAATACAAGAGATCACCATGCCCCTGCAGCCGACTCTCCCCTGCTCTGCCTGGAGCAGCATTAACTATGTCTAAAAGAAGTAGCCATGGCATGACTCATACTTTCCAGTCCCCATAATCCCTCTCAGTAGGTTTCAGACTTAAGGTTTTCCTCTGTCTGACTTCAGTTTTGCAGTAATTTATGCACCTGCTTTCAAGTAGCCTTTGAAAATCTGACAGTGGAAAAAAAAAAAAAAAAAAGAGCCTGTTTTATCTCTCTAATGGATGGGCTGAAGAAAAAAAGCAGCTGAATTCTACATTACTGGGAAAATAACTTGTGTGTGTATAACTTTATAGCAGCCTGGTAGTAATCAAAAATAAACTACTAGAAATCCTGCGTCTGAACAAGAGCAGAGCTCGAGTGAAAGAATAAGCAGTTCGGCAGAGGCCGAGACGTGCGGCCGACACAAGACAGAGCAAATGCCTTTTTAAATACACACCAATGAATTATGTACAAATTCCCACTGAGCCCAGCGGCCGCCCCACTGCGCCCCACGCGCCTCCCGGGTGTGGGGAGGAAGGGGCTTTTCCAGAAGGATTTGTCATGGAGTTTTGAACAGGAGCATGAACTTTTGTTTTCTCATTGTGCATGGATCAGAAACAGAAAATAATTGTTTTTTTCTAAGCCATTTTGGAGTTGCGGTTTTATATGAAACGAGGGATTGTGTCACCTCTGCCTGTCAGATGTGCAGGTGAGAGCCTCTTCCCCACACAGTCCCTGGGGATGCTCCTGTCTGGCACAGATGGTCCCCAGGTCCACAATCGCTGCCTTTCTGCAGCCTGCCCCAAACTAATTCCACGTTATCCCCCTGCCAATCACTGCTTTAACCTAGTGCTCCACCTGCCTTCCTCACTGGCATCAAGTACCAACATTTTTAAAAGTTAAAAGCCAGTTTCTGTGCTTAAATGTCTCTTTTGTTCTGTTACCCACTTTTCTGCACTGCGTGTTATTGCAGAAGGGAAAATACAGACTGAATTTCCTTGCTGGTTACCCTGACATCTGAGCTCCTGGCAGAGGACAGATCTCAGTGCTCCCATCCTGCAGTGAGGAGCCACATGGACAGACCAGAGCATCCTAGAGTGCCCTGGAGGATGAGAACCTCCTATGGTTGTTCTTTCAGAACATACGTGGCACTTCCAGAGCATTCATGCAGAGGAAGCAGCTGCTGGTCACGTGCAGCCTTTGTGGCACCTATAGCAGCGTGGGGCTATACGGCTGGACCCATCTGAAGTGACAGCAGCTCAGAGACCTCAGAGCTGCACACAACAGACACCCACATCAAGTGTTTGAAGGAACTCCTGTATCTGGGAAGTGGGTTTCCTGGTTCAGGGCCTGAGGACACATTCAAGTAGTCAATGGACCTCTGTGTCTGCTGGCAAGCACTAGGTCCACATGGAATTAAGCAGGAAAAAGAAAGGTTCAGGGCTCCAATAGGACCTAACTTGGTGCATGTCTGCCTGGCTCGCAAGCCAGGATCCCGTCTGCTAAGGGGCACTTTCAGACCTCTCTGTAACACCCAGCAGATGCCCTCAAGTAAGATCCTTCTTTATGATCTCTTCCATCTGACATATCATATAGCTGTTAAGCAGGAAGGTTTTCTTTGGTTACTGATGTTTATTTAGTGTCATTTTACAGCTCTGCTGGTCTAAATCAGTTGTTTGTTTTTAACAACTTGAACATCACTCCTTTTATCTAGAGAGATGGCAGTGAGTGCATGTGGAAAAACAAACAGTTTTACTGTTGCTTTTCTGGAAGATTTAGTAAATAGCAGCACCTGTTTCTAAGTTTACTTTGTTCTAAAGTGGTGATAATGTGTACCTGCCTCTTGTGAGCCTGGGGCTTTTAATTAAGATTTTTTTGGGTTGTAGTGATGTTTGCATTTGGGACTGTGTTTTAGACATATGAGATGCATGGGGCATTGGGAAAAATTATTATTTCTCATGGAATTCAGAGCTAAGAACTATATGGATTACAGAGGCAGACCCTCTTAAAACAGCTCAGTTTATCCATTCCATTTCTAGAAAGTCATATTTCCTGGTCCAAAGCATATAAATGATGCAAAATTGCCAGGTTGTTCAGTTATTTCAGGATATTCCAAACCCAAGTGATAAAACCTTAGTGTTCCAGTGATGGATTTATCTACTGGTGATCCTTCTGCATTCCTTCTTATTCTGCAGTCAGTGAGTAGCTCTCCTCAGAAAGGCTCAGGAGCCGGTACCATCCATCATCTTGATGGCTGCAAATCTCTCTCTAATAGTGTGAGCCCCACAAATGATTTGCACCTATATGAGAGCATGAAACTTTATGGGTGCCGCATTCCCCGGCTTCTCTGAATGTGAATAATATAAAGGGAATGCTGGGCAGCGGAAAGAGATTTAGAATATTGTTAATCTACATTAAAGACTGATCCTATATGTAACAACTCCATTTTGCTTGTGACCTCCACCATTCTTGGTGCTCCTAATACAAACACCTTACACCATACCAATCTTGATTCATTAAACATATTTAAAAAGAGCAAATTTGGTATGTCTCCATTTATACACCCTTCCTCCAATAGGGAGGAGAAGCATTCGCTTGGAAATCTTAGTTATAGCACAGCTGTCTTCTCTATATTTAGACCAATTATTTTGAATGTACTGTGTGCTATTTACCTCAAACAAACAAATAAAAACCCAAATGACCTTCTGTCCCATCTACTCTGTGCACTTTCCCAAAGGCTTGGGAATACACAGGCAACCTGCTTGCCTTCGTAGTACCTTAAAGGAAAGCTCTTTCATCTCTGAAAATCCTGAGGTGGGAACCTTGGTGTAGGCTCAGCTCAGACACAGGGGACTCCTGTCCTCTCCTGGTGCCCAAAGGAGAGATCTTGCCCTCCTTGTTTTCCTTACAGCACAGAGTTCATTTTAAAGGCTTGGAGCACACGCTGGGGGATGAAGCCATGAAGGCAGGCTTCAGTGCAGAGTTTCCAGGGGTTTTGCCAGCACAGAAAACGCTATTCACTGGCACATCCCTCTGAAGCATCCTGTTGCACCCTTGCTTCTTGTCATCCAACATTAAATCTTGCAAACCACCAGAGAGCTCTGAAAATGGCAGTGGAAATGTAAACAAGATCAAACCACGTGCCTTAGCCTTAATGCTGGTGTACTATCAACTTCTGAGCCTGAATAGCTCTTTATTTTGAGTTGTCAGGCAATCCCCTGGCAACCAGCCTTTCTGCACAATAGTCCCTTGATCAATACAGCTTAAGGCATTAATCAGAAAACCGGGGCCTTTTAGCCTAATCTATTTCTTTAAAAGGCAATCTCACTGAGCTTAGAGCATGCATGTGCTGTAAAACTGCCACACGGCCAAGCTGTTACAGGATATTGTGCAGCAGGGTCACCGAGCTCCTGGGATGGAATCACTCACTGCAAAACCTTTCTAGCCAATCACCAAGACTAAATCTCAGTGCAAGCACAAGGCAGCCTTTATCATCCACAGTCTCAAAGGCTTCAAAAAATGCAGTTAAAGGGTAAACTCTCTTACACATAACACATACAACACCATTACCATGGGGAGTCATTACAGAGCTGCTATAAGGTGAATTCAAGCCCTGCTTTCCAGCACGCCGACTTTCCCATCTGGGCATGCCTTGGTGAGCTCCCAGCTAAGCTGTTCTCCGTGCCTGAGTTAATACAGCTGCTTGCTGGTGAGAAAATGACATAATTGCACACAAAACACTGAGTCTAATGAAACCATATCGATTTTGTTGTTAAGGTCTATGTTTCTAGGATTGCTGGGCTACCAAAATGTGTTTTCTGAACTGTACAGCAACAGAAAAGCACAGAGAAAGATCATTAACGATATAACAAATAAACCAGAAAAAAACAGTGCTTACTTTACATACAAATCCTAAAGGCAGTAGATTTTAATGTGTTCAATATCTTGCCTCCTGCTTGATGACAGATAGTTTTGAGTGGTTCTCTGGCATTAGTTATTAATTAGATATGTAGTTTACACTGTAACTTTTACCTACAGAGAAGGGGGTTCCCAATGCCAAAACTCTGCACTTAAACGCTATGCAAAAATACCTGTTAGGAAATGGAAGGAGTGCCTTAAGTGCAAGTAGCTGCTGTGTCAGAGGAAGGGAGAGGAGGTTTTGGCTGCCAAGCTGGGATTTCCCAGGCGGGGGCTGCCCAGGTCAGCATCCTGTGCCCAGCTCAAGTACTGTGACTAGGGCTCCTGGACCAACCAACGGTAAAACCTTGCCTTTTCTTCCATTTCTTTGCTATTTATTTCAAAGTTTCCAAAGTGAAGAGATGTGAAGAAAAACTTGCAAGAGGACCTGACTGTGAATGATGAAGAAAGGGCAAGTCTGAGCGTGCAGGCAGTGGCTCCAAGGATTATTACTGCTATGGTCCCCTGAGTGCAAGCACCTCAGGGAAGAGGATATGAAGAGAATTGAGGTTGTTCCAAGAAAGGAGAAAAATAAAGTTATGAAAGCACATGCTGAATATGAAGCCTACATTTAAATGTTTTGCTGAAGTAGGCTGCATGAACTTAACAGCACAGAAACTGCATTCAAAGATTTGGTGTACATGTTAGTACCACTAACACTACAGTCGTTTCCCATCAAATATCTGACAGTCAGAGCAGCAAGCTGGAGATCATGCTCCAGTGTCAACAGCCATGCTCCAGTGTGTCAACACATGGTTTCTCCAGCTACATCTTAATCTAAGCATGAGTGGCAACTACAGCAAACATGGCCTTTCCTTATGATAACCACTGCACAAAGACACATCCCCAGCAACCTGGAAGTTTTAAGTGTGCTAGGAAAGCGTGTTCTCCCAAATTTGGCCATTTACCATCTTTCACATCCACAAAATCTGAAGGACTATTGCTTTCCAGTACTCCAGCCTCCCAGGAAAGTCTCTTTCTCAGAAGACAGCAGAATTTCATGCTTACAGACTAAAACATAAGCATGCAAGAGTACACTGTCCAGAAGTAAAACAGAGTCCAGGATGCATATTAATTGCTGGTGGCATAAAGCCCAGGCAAGGTTGCTGCTCCATACTGAGGTTATAAATCTGTCCAAATAGGATTCTGAACACGTCTGCCTTATTTATATTACAAAATTTTATGACCATGTGATTCTTCACCTGGAGAGGAATAGTATCACTGTGCAGCCAGTTAATGACTGAGATTTATTATCTGGTGAAAAAGACCTCAATGTTCCCTGCAGGCCTCCGTCGCTCCGGGCCTGGAGGAGTTTGCATGTACTCTTTGCTGCAGGCTGGGTGCCAGGCAGGTCTTAAGGCTCTCCCCAGCACCAGGGGGTTCAACTCCAGACAACTGCTTCAACATTCGCCTCTACAGCACCAGAGCTGATGGAAAATCCCCCATGAAAACCTTGCCCCTTTGTTTTCCCCCAAAAATAATGGGTTTAACCAGACCCTTGTTGATCTGACTGACCTGCTGCGAGGACATCGTACTCATTTACCCTGGTGAGGAATTTGGCCCATCAGAGAGCTCTTGCAAGGATCTCTGCTTCGAGAGGCGTTTTGTTGTGCAGTTTAGAAGAATGTTTCCAAATGAGGTCAAAAAGGATTCCCCCCACTTTGTCCTGCCCTGTCACAGCTGAGCTAGTTCTGCAATGTTGACAGGAGAATCCAAATGTTGCTTTTACCGGAGAAATGGAAGGAGTTCATTTGAATACGCAATGGGAGACAGATGTCTGATTTAAAGAAATACAGATTCTCCCTCCCAGTTTTAGCCATACATCAAAGCTCCTGGGCCCAGCACTGCCCTTGGTGAATTAGCAGATGCTATGTCATTACGTTCAAGGAAAACAAGGTAAAAGAGAAAAAAATCACCTAGAAGATACAGCCTTGTGAGAATATTATTATGTTGTAAGTGGTTAAAAAGTCCTTGGGAAGAGTTTCAGGGGATGGTACTGGCATTGGCATCTACTCTGCTGCACTCATATAAATAACCAAAAAAAAATAAATAAAATAAAAGAGAATAAACACCCCAAGAAACAGAAAAACAAATGAAAACCATACTGCTGAAGATCTCTTCTACAACAACAATCTCTCCAGGCCTCTTTGGATGCTGCAGATGACACATTAACCTTAAGCAGGGAGGAATTTCAACTGAGGGAGGGCAGTGTCCTTATTTTCATAGTAACTTAGCAGGTTCTCCTGGCCTTCTAAGCAAAATTAGTTAATTAGTTGCATAAAAATTCCCTCTCTCTTTAGTACATGCCTAGTTTTAAGCAGATGCTTAAGTCTTGTAGACTTCAGTGAGACTCCTCACATGCTGGAAGTTGTGTACATGCTGATGTTCTCCACTGGTGTGAATGAAGATACTAGTGAGGTGCTCATTTTGCCTCTAGCCAGATCCAGGGAGAAGGTCAGACTGGGTCTGAGCATTACGTATGCTCAAGGCAGTGAGGCTGGAGCAGCTGTCTGCTTTGATATTCAGTCTTTCAAGAGAGAAAATTTTAAAAGGGCAAGGGAAGTCATCCTCCATTCCTTGTTATTGTATGAACATGCATCTCCAAAATTCTCCATTCCCTACTTGGTCCCAAAGGAAAATATTTGAAATAATCCATATTCATTAGCGTTTTTAATCCCTCACATACCAGAATTCAGCAGGCTGCTAATGAAGAAGACAATTATACAGCACTTCAGAAAAAAAAAAGAAAAGCAAATCAGAACAGGTGCAAAGACTGGAGCTTTGCCACATTTGCCCTCTGTTCTTTGGCACAGTGCATCACTATTTTACTTAAAATGTATTGAAACATCCCAACAGTTTAAGGAGTCAGTCTGAGAGGAAAAGAGGTGGCACTAAGGATTTATCACTAGCTGTTGACCATTTCAGACACTAAATCAAAAGATGAACAGCTGACCAAACGAAGCTTTACCTGTATCCCTTCTGATGAATGTAAATGCAAATGTGGCTCTACCAACAGAGCTGTACAAAGGTGGATTGTGTTTGTTTTTCCCCTCGAATTAGGGCTCCCAAATACAATTACAGAGCAAAGAAGTGATGCCCTATGTGCTTAGGTACTGCCTCATTAACCATGGGAAAAATGAATAAAGATTTTTCCATCTTTGCAGATATGTGAGAGAAAATGACCTTCTTGAGTGTGGGCAGAAAACTCATGGCAGTTTTCTGCCCACAGAAACCACAAGTTTGCAGCAAAAGCCACAAACCCTGTTGGGCCAACAGCAGTTTGCACCACTGCCCAGCATCTGTCCTCTCACTTGGGGTTTTCCTGCTTGTGCTGCCTGCATGGGAGAGAGGACACACAGACACACCGGAGCAGGACAACACCAAAGGCTTTGAACTCCAGAGCATCCAGCCACGTTCCAATCTGCCAGGCAAACCAGAAACACTTTGATTGGGAAAGACTGGAGCAAAGAGGTCAGCAATGAAGGGCTTTTGCTGAAAGAAATTGGCTTTTAAAGAGCAGCTTGCCCAGTACTTTTGGTGGGATCGATGAGAAAGGAGATCTTTCTATGTGAGGCAAGAGGGAGATATTGGCAAGGTCGGGCTCAGCGGCAAAAAAAGAAAAAGTACATAAAGGGAAAGAAATATTTCAGTAGATAGGCACTAGCATAGAGAATAAGAGATGAAAAGACAGCAGAGGTAGGAAGAACTGTTTAAAGACATGATGAGAAAGGAAAAAGGAAGAACAAAATTAAGAAGAAAAAAGGCTCAATACTTCTGACCATTTAGACACACAAATGCACTGTGTGAAAGATGCATCTAATTTTCACATGTGATTATCCTGTTTTTCCACATGCAGATTGGGTAATTGCTTATATAAACTATGAGATATATTTGCATATTTCAATTACCTGATTCGTATACTGAATCATAACAACTGTGTGTACAAATTAGGTGTTCACTCTTCCTTTGCACACAAATGTTTGCCTAAGTCTGCTTAAATGAAGACTATAGATTATGTCTGTAGTATAACAATCAGTAACAAGAAAGTACCAGCTTATATACTAAAATTGGCACAGGCTTCTTGTTTTAATATTTCTGAATTGCTTTAGGACTAGTTTATAAGCAAACAACGATGGTACCAGTTCAGGTAAATTAAGCAGTAACCTTCTTTCCTTATTTGCTCTGCTCCCTCTTTTGCAGGTCACCACCTCCATGAGAAAGGAAGACAACCAGACAGGACACACGATCCCTCTATGCTTTGCAATCTGGAATCCTGCTGTAAACTGGGATCACAGTTTAAATGAACAAACCACAGTGAAATGAGCAGCTGAGGGGCAGAGGCCCCATCCTTCTGCACCCCTGCAGTGCACAGGGGATGTGCAACAGGCCGCCTGGAGATGGTAGCCTCATATGTCCCATTGCGTGAGCACTGAGAGCTCATCTAGAGTCACCCCGAGCACCAAGAGCAAAGTCAACACGGCTCAGCATGCCAACAGATATAGCTGTACTCGTTCAGCGCTCTTTTTTTTTTTTAATATTTTTCTTTTTACCAAACAAGTAGACTTGTTTTTACACCAAGCCTTACACAATTCAGAATGTTTTGCCTCAAACCAATATAAATATATCACTAAAAGAAGAACTGCACACTCATGCAGTTTCTCAGTCACTCCTGGAAGTGACATTTATCATGCCCAAGTTATCTAGACCATGAGGCAAGTTTCCCAGAAGACTAACACACTAGACTAGCATACTAACAAATATTTCACGGCCACCATACAAGAAGATCTTAACAGAATCTTTAAAAAGAACCACCAAGTGAAACAAGAGAGTTTGTTCGTGGCCCCTCATCACAGCCAGAGGCTTTAAAAAATTGTTCCTTTGCTTAACGGACATGCAGAAATAATTATACTCGACCCAGTGTTCAGCAGAGATGAAGAGAAGCTGAATATTACTCTAGTAAGACACGATGCATTGGCTTAGCATGAAAGTCTTATATTTCAGTGGATTGATTCCATGTACTAAAGTTGGCTTTGGCCAGTGCTACAGGTGTTAGAGGAGATCTTTCCCTGCAATTACTGGAAGTCTAAAGTTGCTCCTATTAAATAACATGGTGTATAAAGACAGACAAAGAGAACCCGCACATGACAATTAGCAAAATGAGCTAATGAGCTCTGATAGCTAAACTGATGGATTTGTGAATTTATGTTTTAATGACCTGTAGCTTTCAATTGGAGAAAATGTCTTCTTAACAGGACAGCAAAACATGCTCTGTTCTGACATCCTAAACTACACACAGGAACCTGGATTCAGGAAAGGATCAAAGTACATATGATGAGTGCTAGATCTGCTGATATCTTGGGCTGTATGAAGGGAATGCGAAGTTCTCAATCCTGAAAAGTTCCTATTTTAAGATCTGCTTCAATCAATAGAGGGCTAGTAGGTAAGTGGAGATCAATCAGACTTTACATTCTGTAACTCATCTGCTTCAAATTTAACTTAAAGAATCAGGAAAGCCATAAATAGGACCTAATATACCTTGAGTCAGCTACCAAACTTGCAAACTGGACAAAATAAAATAAACTAATTGCCATCCATGCTATCTGGAATCTCCTCCAAAAGGCAATACTAGGGTTTGGTGTATGCACCAGAGAGCCTCGGTGCTACCAGAGGGTCTTCAGCATTCCTGGGAAAGGGGACCCAAACCAGCTCCTTGCAGTCCCTTATACTGACATGATCTGTCTTAATACACGGCAAAGCCAGACAGAGACTTCACAGCGAGAAACAAAACCACTACTGCGTCAGCCTTCCTTTCCCAGAATCTCAGGTAATTTTTAAAACATACAACTCTTCTCAGCTAAATGCTGCAAGATCTGCTGATACAAATCAGACTGCAACTTAAGCAAGACTAGAGGTTAAGAATTATCCTATGTTGACTAACCTATATTTAATCCTTTTCACTGGCAATGAGTGTAAGGTGTAACTGGAAAGAGAAAGGGCATTTGCTGCCAAAACTTAGGGTCCTTTATACCTGAGGACTGCCCCTGTTTCTGGCATAGCCTTGGAAGGCAGATGGTTAAAATTACCCTTCATGAATGGCACACATTTCCTGGGCTGCACCTTGGGTGCCTGTCCTATGAAGTAAAACAAATCCAAGCTCTCAGGAGTGAGGATCAGCACATCTCACCCTGCGATTCCTCCCGATGAGCCCTCTGCTGCCAGCGCCACTACTTTCAACTAGGGACGAGTCCTGCTGCCAATTGCAATTTTTCTCTTGCCAGCATAGATAATATTCTGTTGGTCTAGAAAAAAAAATGCCTAACTGGCTGCTTCAGCCTGTGCCCAGTATCAATCAGCTCCAAATGTAAGGGCACCTACATATTGTCAGGCAAACTGGTGGATTTGCTTAAACAAAATACCACTACAATATTATAATAGCTGCTCCGGTTTCAGTACCGTTTCAGACCAGGTTTGATCTTGCTTGTATCTTGGAGATTTTCTTATTTACTATTTCTTCGGCATTGTTGTATTTAAGTGGAGATTGATAATAATAGTTACTGCAGCAGGCAGTTGTGAGGATTACTTAATTAGTGTTTGTGAAGCCCTTTAAGATCCTCAGATGAAAGGAGCTAAAAAACTCAAAGTATAATTATTATGTATTATTAATAAACTTCTGGCATATTGACGGAAGAGGAGACAACACTTTTTTTTTCTCTAAAAAGATTTAACTTTCATGCTATGAAGGGCAGATTTAGCCAAAAATTCATAGCTGAGTAAATAAAGACTAAAGTCCACCACAGAGACTGGGATCTTCTGATGGCAGAGGGCAAATGTTGCAAGGGTGTGAGTGACTTACACTTCTTTTCTATCCAGACACTTGGTGAAATCACAGTTTTGAGAATATCTAGATATGGAGAAGCGCAAGGATAGTACAGAAATTTCTATTAATGGAAGATGTTGGATATCATAAGAAGTAGTAAAAACAAAGATGTTGGATATCATAAGAAGTAGTAAAAACAATGTATTTAATAAGTGAACACTGTGGTTAATAAGGCAATGTGAGGCAAAAAAAAAATCTATGTAGAACAATAGGCAGACATTTTGGAAAACAAAACAAAAGGATTAGAGCAGTGTGAACAATGTCTTTTAGAGCTGAGAATATGCCAATTACAAATGAGATTCCCAGAAACTTGAAAAAACTTGCTCTGAGATGGACTCTTAGGCAGTCAAACAGAACCACTGAAGTCTCCCGTGTATTATAGCTACCTCCTGAATGTTTATGGCTGGAATTCAAATGCACCGAAGAAAACAAGTGGTCTGGGGATTAGGGCTGGACTTCAACATTGTTCCTTGCTCTGTGATAGACCCCGACGAAGCAGCTCATTCCTGTACACCCTCACTCTGCAGAACAGGGATGATGGCACTGCCTGACTTCCCCAGGGAGCTGTGAGGGTGAGTGTGGTGCAGTGCACTCAGACACCAGGGTAGGGAAAGCTGGAGCCCAACCGCAGGAGAACTGCCCTGGGAAAGGTCAGACAAGACAGGGAGACGCCTTATCTGGGGAACACGGCATTGCCACCAGCGAGGGAGAGCACGGCCAGAACCGAGGGTGCCAGATGCTGCACGGTTGGGTAGGAAACACTCAGAACTGACACACAGCCAGTGCTGCTGAAGCCGGCCAAGCCAAGCACGTGGGGCATGTGGAGGAGACTTCATGTGTCATGGAAAGTGCGCTTACTACAGCTAATGCCCACGACGCAGAACCCTCCGTACAGAGACCGTGATGTGCATCTCTTCTCAGACCTCCCCTTCATTGGTTTAAAGAGATACTACAAGGAATCTTAAGCTAAAACAGAATTTGGTGACTATAATTCTGTTTTGAAATGTGTTCATTCATCAGTACCAGAGAATATTTCTGGCATTTATACTGTTTTGTAAAGCAAATGAGATTTACTGCTCCGTTTTGTTCAAAAATGAGCAAGAGCAAATGGCCTTAAATAAATAAAACTAATCTAGGCTTTTGGGTTTTGGCTAGAGAGTGTGTGGATCATAGCCCAACAGCTTTAAATAAGCTCAATGCATAACAATCTGAACTGCTTCTGTACCATAGAAAAATAAATTTTAAAATAAATTGTGCATGCAATTTATTTTCACTGTTCACTCTACTTCTGTTATTGACACAAATTCTGAGCAGATTAAATGGATGTCTCATGGATACTGTTTTCCATATAAGATTTGCCAGATTCAAGTACAAACAAATGCTTTGGTTTTTAGCCTCTGCTATTGATTTCCCTGGTCTAAATGGAAATATCAGCCACCTAGTTAGGAAGCAGAGCAGTGAGTTATTAAACAGCCTCTCCTGCTCGTGCCACTGCAGTGCCAAGACCTCGGGGGAAGGCTCAGACACAACTCACAGCAGGGACAGCATTGCACCACACTGGCTGCTGAACACTGGCAGACAAAAAAAACTCACAGAAACTGTGACAAGCCTGGAAGAGACTTGTGAATGGGTAAGGACTAACATTTGTAAAAACACGAACACACCTTCAAGGCAGAGCCTAAATGCCAAAGAAACGGTTGTATGTACATGTGTTGTGCACCAATATTGCACCATGAGCAGCAGGTTTTGCTGCCTGGAGAGTTCTCCTTTACCATAAAAACCCACTAGGGACACTGGGAATGCTGGGTTCCCCTTTCAGCTAAGTGCTGGCCTTGCTCAGTGACCTTGGGCCAATACCACCTCTTCACTTTAAGATGCGGATAATACATATATCATAGGTTTGTCCTGACCTTAAGTAATCCATCTTTTCAAAGCACTTTGAGAGCTTTGCTTGATGAGTATAGACATTATAATGCTTATCTGTTCCCATTACATTCAATGTGAGCTTTACCCTCAATATATGCAGAGCTGGATCTGTTACTGTTATTGTGGGACCTAGAAAAATAATGTACACAGAATACTTTAATGTTAGGGGGTTTTCTGTAGAGTTAAAATGCGCACGGTGCTTGTGTGGGAATGCCTGGCACTCTGATGGAATTACACTAGAATAAGGAGTGAAATTCTTCCTTTAAAAATTCAGAATGAGACCTCACTGACTCCTACCAGTAAACACGCTCAGCTAGTGCCAGGCTGCAGAGGAGAGGCCAATAAAAGGGAGAAGAGGAGCGAAGCCAGAGACCAGTCTAACGCAAGAGGAAAGCTTACTACGAGGTTTACTTTTGTCATACTGAGTAACCAAGAAAGCCAGGAGGGGAGTGTGTGGATACTCTCCCACAGCTAAACCCAGGACAAGGTCACCTTAAGAATAAAGGATGCTAAAACTAAAAGAAAAAATTACATTTGACTGCACTAAGCAATTGTGCATGGGGCAGAGATCTCCAAGCTGTTGCCAGCTCATAAGTTGGTGGCAAAGAACAACGTGGTGACATTCCCCTTGCTCAACCCTGGAAGGAAGCAGGAGAGCAGCCCCTGTGCCCGAGCTTGGCCATCACCACCCCACGTCCCCAGGGCTGCCAGCTCCAGCATAAAACAAAAGAAACCAACCTGACCCACAACAGAGCCCCAGATCAAGTGGGACACTGGTAATAACAGCAAGGGGCTGATCTTGCCTCACTTAATGTAATAAAAGCAGTGACAACGTATACGTTCTGTGGAGAAAGACAACACTAATGCCTACCCACACTCACCACCGACCGCATTGTGCCTTCTCTGTTGCTGCCAGGTATGTCCATAGAGTAAATCAAGTTGACTGTGTTTATTACAAGAACTAAGCGATCAGCTGTGAACTTTCTTTGACGTAAATATTTTGCCACTAGTAATGACAAATAGCAACTCTCATGTTGGAAAAGTACCATCGGATTATCCCTCTCCATGGGGGCTATTCAAGAGAGATCAGATGGGAGTTGCGAGCTACAAGATCAAAAAGAACAGACAAAAATGCAGAATCAAGAGCCAGGCATCACATTCACTCCCAGAAGCCGATGGCAAGGATATATATTTACATATCACTATATAAAGAGTTAAATGAAGAAACTGTTTTAAAAAGCAAAAATAATGGATTTTCACACAGCTCTGGGCTATCTCTGCTCAGCTCTTTTTTAACGCAGCCACAGTGAGCACACACCGGGCAGCAAACCCTGTGCTTGACTCAGTAGTGCATGCGACTGTTTTGTTCGCACATGTAACAGCTTAAGCTGCACACATACTTGGTGAGCATTACACCATGCCTACATTTCCTGTGTAGATCAGGCCTAGGGCTTTTCTCCTGAATCACGTTATTTCTAAGTCTCGGCAGATCGAGCTGAACAAAACAAGGATTTTCCGTTCATGCGAGATTTCCTACGTTTTTGACTGGTGATGTTGGCACTTCAAACCACGTCTGTTCACAGGCTGAGCAAATGAGAGGTTGGGAGAACGCTGAGCCGCGTGGGGAATGAAGCTCTCAGAGAGATTTTTCAAAGGTACAAATAAGAGCTGGGACTTTAAAAATAGAATCGAGTGTGCTTCTATAGCACATGTCCTCCAAGGAATTCAGCCTGAGCACGTAAGCGCCTCGCCTCCCTCCAAGGCAGACAGTCTCATCCAGATGTGCATACGCAGGCTCAGGATGGGCAATAAACTTGCTCCAGGCTCCGCCAGCAGAAACCTGCGGGTATTTCTAGGGGTGCTGAGTTAAAAAGCAAGAGTTATGCTTACATAGCTATGTTTACACATACCCCATAATTTATAGACTGCATGACCCATACATCAAGAGCTAGGCATAACAGTTTTAACTTTCTTGTGCGAAAGTTCTTTAGAACTATGGGCTTGTATTATGAACTGCTGAATATCAAACATTTTTAACTAAGAAATAGCAGGCAACTCTCTCCTCGAGGTGGTAAATATTGTGCTAAGGGATCTAGAGAAAGGAACCCCTCTAAAAGGCGAGTCTCCTACCAGGGGAGCTTAGTGGAAGCCTGTTGTTGGGCAGATGCTTGCTAGGAAATAATGAGATGCTGTAATAGCGGTGTGGGAAATATCCCTAACGAAGAGCCACCTTGATGGCCAGGGTGTCTCCGGAGTTACGGATTCCTGGCAAGTCTCTGCAGAGCCAACAAAGGGTTGCTGGACACAACTCCAGGCTAGAGTATGGCAGAGATGGTGTGTCAGTGATGTAGATAAACTGTATGTAACTGGATGTGCTAGTCCTCTGAAGACTGGCCTGAACCAGAGTATTTCTCTCACTGCATTTTGTCTCACACAGTAGGTTTAGGGAGTCTATAATCCACAGGAGTTTGGAACCAACAACACAGCAGTACATTTGGGGAAGGTTGCCGGATACACCAAAACAGAGGGAGCATTAAAATGAATCCAACATGTGTAACTAGGGCTTCCTGGACACGAGGTTTAAGAAGTTCATTGGAAGGAAAAGCATCCAGGAAAGGATTTGACATCTGACAGGGAAAACAACACGGATATGCAGAGCAGGATGACTGATAGGGATTTGCAATCATTTGCGTATCCACAAGAAAGTGCTGTGCTCAAAACCCAGTGATAAACTGTAGACTAAAGTGGTAAGTTCCTGACCCAGGGGAGGGGATTTTGAATGAGGTGCTGCTTTTGAGGACCACCAAAGGCAGCAGTTTTCTTTGGTCAGCTGAAGGAAAAAGCTCTGCTATATATAGCAGATACAGCGAGGCAGGAGCTGCATCAGAAAAAAAGGAAGTCACAGCTGCAAACTGAGCAGGGGCAGCCTTGCTTTGACAGACAAGCCAACACCTGCCCTGCGAGGCAGTCTTGGAAGAGAAGATGTGGCAAAAATGGACCCCTACAATTAGGGAGAGGGCTTTCCTCTGCCGAATGCTAAATTCAGACAGGTTCTTGGAGATGAATGAAAACTGTGTGCCATAAGGAAGGGCCCAGAATAGAAACCCGCTGTGGGGGAAGAACGCTCTAGATGTAACAAATGCATCTCCAGGAGGTTTTATCATTCTTTTTTCTTTTTTTTTATCCCCCACTACTATCAACAATAATAAGGAAAGAGCTTATAGAGCAACCTCTCCAATCCCTAAGCAATGCACCCAGAGATTAGCAGCAGAGAGCAGTGGGCAGCTCAAGAAAAGCTGTTCAACAAATGTAGAGGCATGCATAATGAGATTACTGAATTGGAGTTGCATGTTTTCAAGGATAAGTGCGATATTATTGCACTGGCAAAGACACAGTAGGAACAGGGGAAAGAATGAGAGGTAGCCTGCCAGAGCCGAGGCACTGCCGCAGCCCAGCTCCCAACAGGACGGTGGGAAGTGGAGGCTGGAAGATCCTCCAAGGCAGCAGAAAGCGAATATCGTGCCTGACATGCAGATATGCAGAGAAGCTTTCTGCAAAGCGGGTGATGTCATCGTGTATTTCTCAGCCTTCAGGACAGCAAAAGAATAAATAGAGGAAGCCAGCACCTGCAGAGGAGTCTGTAAGATGAGCAGGGTGTTTTTTTCCTCTGTGCAATACTTTAATTGCTCAAATATTGATCAGGGGTATTATTTGTAAGGACTAAAAGAAAGAAAAAGGAGATTTCTTTCCCTCCTAAGAGGCAAAAAGGGCAACATTCTTGCAGAATCACTGCATAGGTCAGGTAACCCAAGGTTTTTCAAGACCTGCTGTACCAATTAAGGTGCTGAGTTGGTCTAATTTGTTATTTGTTTATACTGGAAAGGATGGAACGACAGCAGATTTGCAGGACGCCCTGATGTCTAGCTGGATTTACAGCAAGGCTAGAAACCCCCCAGCGTTACAGACTCACAGGTCCTCACTATTTCATCAGTAAAAACAACATCTTCAGGAAGGGCTTCTGCTACGGGAACCTAGGGCTGCTAACTGGGCTGTGCATGGCAAAAATCAGTTGTCCAGACAGAGCTTTAGGGAGGAAACTAAGTATCTAAGATTAAACTCCAAAGCAGCCGCAGTTCTGTTTGGCTTTCTTGCTTTCCTGGGGAAACTACAAAGCAAAACTATAATACCATAAAATGTAAAAGCTAGTTCAAAAAGTATCTGCACCTCATCAGCATCCTGGGTAAAACAGACAGACATGAACCCTAGAGAGTTCGCTAAGGTTAAATATGGATGTTCTGAGCACACCAAAGTACAGGGAGATTGCTATTTTAAAATATAGCCAACTATTAATGGAAACTGGGGGAATGATAAAAATAAGAATGAACAAGCAAAAACAGTGATCACAGGAAGAAAAAGTAGTCACAAAAATGCAGTATTTCGCAGGTGTATAAAGGCAAATAAAGTCAGAAGAGGCAGAAGAAACCGACCCTTTAAATCATCTTGTAAGTCATAAGAAGAGAAATTAAAAGTTTTATTTAATAACTGCCCTAAGTATTTTGTCACTGGAGACTGAGACAGCAAGTCCCTTGGAGTGCTCAGGGCCATGCACATGGCTTTTCCCACTGAACGAAGCGAGCACAGCAGAGCACAGCACAGCGAGGGCCTCGGAGCTAGTTGGACACACAGTTCACGCGGCGGCTGTGCTGGCTGACACGGCTGGGAAGGGTGGCCCACACGCAGGGGCGAGCGGCTGGTGCAGGGCAGGGGTCTCTGGAGCGCTCGTCACACGGATGGGAGGGCTTTGGTTGCAACCCCGAGGGGCTGGAGTGGTGGAGGAAAGAAGTAAATGTCATCCCTGAGAGGTAACAACCTGGTCTGCGTCCATCTATCAAAGCCTCCTGATTCATCACCTGAGAGTCTGGAGACTCTCAGAGGTGAAGGGATACGACAGAATCCAATATTGTTATTTCTTTTCTTTTTTTCTTAAGTACAAATGTTGCACATGTCTGGTATCAGATAAAAATGAGATTTTGCTTTCCATGAAGTGGCAAGTTTAGAAGTCAGATTAGTCAAAAGATAAGGGTAAAGGCACAGTGGATAAATGAAAGAGAGAAATGAGGTCTGCAGTATTCTTTTTCTGTTATTTTCACTTCTTCTCTACCTTGATATACATCACATATAATTGCTTTTTTAAAAAATAAAGGAACGAAAAAAAATCATTCTGTCAGGACTGAACTGGTCCCAGTATGGTCATGACATTTTTTGCAGTAAGATATTACGAAGGTCTAGGCTAGGTGTTCTAAAAAAAAAAAAAAAAAACCCACTAAAATATTGCAGAGCTGCAAGAAATCACCCCTCCACCATTGCTGGAGCAGAAATGGAAGATAGAACACGGTTTACAAAGGCACTGAGTTGAGTTTATGGGAGGAGATGGTTTTACAGCCACTTTCTAAACTGCTTAAACACAACACAGAGGGGTCTCTTTTTGTGCCATTAAAAGGAAATACATTTTTCATAGACATTTCATGAAAGTGAGAACTATAAGTGAAAACACTGGGAATTTTCCTGACACAGATCCTTAGATCCTTCACTGGTAGTCATTAAGCCTCAATATAATT
Source organism: Rhynchotus rufescens (assembly GCA_032273925.1). Taxonomy (NCBI): domain Eukaryota; kingdom Metazoa; phylum Chordata; class Aves; order Tinamiformes; family Tinamidae; genus Rhynchotus; species Rhynchotus rufescens. Next base: position 27,641 of record JAVCKT010028522.1, read on the forward strand.
CATTTTCTTCCCTTTCCACAGGGGCAGTTTGAGTTCTCCAGACCTGGCAGAGACGGCTGAACTTGCTTTCTGGTGATGGAAGTTTCTGGAGGCCACTAACCTCAGCAGAAGTGTTCCAGGGAACAGAGGAGAGCAGAGCTGGCCAGCAGCTATCATGCAGAGGCTCAGATTTAGAAAACACAATCTGAAATTGAGCCTGAGCACAGCTGGACAGAGCAGATAAAGGTCAGGCTGCCAAGTCCCTCTCCCAGCATCCTTCCACAATTTCCATCAGAAGTTCAAGGCTGAGTCCAAACTATTCAATACATACAGCAAAGTATTATGAAGATGATATCAAAGCAAAGTGTGTGCTCTGGTATGAGAGGAAAGCTGCCCACCAGCAAGGAGAAAAAACATAACAGAGCACTTGCCAGCTTTGCTTTCCCTGCTAGATAAGCTAAAGTTCATCATACCTGACTAGAAATCTGTGCTTGGGAAAGGCTACAGCATTTGAGGTCTGAGAACATACAGCACCATTTTCATTACAGTAACGAAGCCACAGAGTGGAAGCTTTAAATGGGAGGGATAATAATGCATTACGATTCACTCTCAATTAATCCAGAGCCTGCAATGCCGAATGCACTTACTCCAAGATTTTTTTCAGAAAATGAAGCTAGAGTGTATTTCATTTATAAATCACAAAAGACACTTATTTGGCAAGAATGATCCCTGCTCATATACAATAAATCATGAACATCAACAGTCTCTAATGGATTTTGAGTCAGTGCCACAGACAGCTAAGCCCGGGGCCTGTGTTTCAGGATTCCAGGACTGTGCCAAAGGAGCCTTATAAATGATTAATGCATTCAGCACAGTGTCATCTGTGCCATTGAAGAGAAAAAGACATTTTGGGGCTCCATTTGTCATTAAAAAAGTGATAATCAGTTCAGCAGCAGATCATGCCTCCCCTTTTCCCCCACCATAATGAGCCATTTAGCCCCACACTTTCTAGAATCCCTTTCCAAAACTTCCCATGTGCTCTCGGTTCATTATGCATAACATTTTAAAGAGAAAAAAAGACATGGAAATGAAAAATCCATTTACATAAATATTCCTCCAAAACCAGATTTTATGAGGTACTGAGCTACAGCTAACATTTCCAAGTATATATACATCAGGAGGGTGACACTACAGAAGTAGCTTTGGCCTCTTTCTCCTCTTTGTCTTACTGTGAGAATGCCAGTACATAGAAAATTCAAGTTTGCAATCCTTAATGCTCAATCTCTCATGCTCTCCAGTTCTTCATCCTACAGTTGTCAACCTCTCCCCCTTTATTTTTGTCCCCATGGTTACTGAATCACTATGTTTGCAGAGATTTTCCTCACTAAATAATATACGACTAACATGAGACAGCTAAATTACCAGTCAGCTCTGACATTGGTTTCTCCTACCAGGGATCTTATCTTTCAAAGATGTTCAGATAGATTTGTTGCACTGGCACCAACTTTTAGAGTAATCAGGAAGACTTAGAATAGGCTGGAATTAGGTGATGGATGATAATCAAATGCTAAAATTAGCAAACAGGTAGCCTGGGAGTATATGTAAATACCTAGGAAGTGTATTCCACCAGAAAATTTCTAAGCAAGCACTAGAAGTGAACACACTACTGCCTGACTGGAACCAAGTCCAACACATCTGTGTTAAAACAAATTTCCTCTGTACAAACACAATCTTGACTAAGCAAGAGGAAAAACTTGTATTTGGAGCCCCAAGGCTCTTCCTACACAATGCATCAAGACAGACCACTGGTTAAGAAGTCTACTGACCTCCAGCCACTAAATGTTTAGTGAACAGCATATGCTGATTCAGGGGTCAGTCGCACTGCTCCCACGCTGAGCGGCCTACACTGATCCCAAGGATGACCAAACCAGCCCAATCCAGTCAACCCTAAAAAGTTAAACTTCATCTTGTTTGCATCTGAGAAGCCCTTCTCCACTTCACTCATAGCTTCCTTTCAGCGACAAGTGTCCAGACACTAAGCGGACTACCAAAGTACCACATCACATAAGCATCATCACTGAAGCCTCCTCGGAGCCAATATAGACAAGTTTGACTGCACGCATGCAGATCTTACCTTGGCCGCTACAGAGGAGTTGGGCTTCTCCAGGAGGTCCCAGAGCTTTTTCCTTTTGTCAGCACAGCAAGTGTTATCAAATTCCTCCCCTTCCCTTTCCCTCAGTGTCTCAGCTTCTCTCTTCAGCTCTTCATTCATCTGCTCCTTCTTCTGATGGTAGCGGGCCTGGCAGCAGGACTCCAGGTAGATCTCATCCACCCCCCAGTAGTCCAGTTCCTGGCTGAAGGACAAGGCGCACATCTCCTCCATCATGTGCAGCTTGCCAGTACGATAGAAGTTCAAGATTGAGGTGAATGCCCCGGGGTGCCTGTCAAAGAAGTACTCATTCTCCTCCAGATTGTAGTCATCACAGATCTCCATGAGGGAGTCGTGTGTGTTGCAGTCTCTGAGCTTACCCAGCCTGGTCCGCGGCAATCTGTCCAAGGTCCGCCAGAGAACCTCGTGGGCCAGCCCCCCCACGTTGAGCTTGACCCTACGGGAGCAGGCCTTGCTCCTGACGATCTCCGTGGGGTCCGGAGGCAAAGAGGTAGTAGAGCGAGATCCATGCTTATTCATCCCCAGAGGCATCGCTGGTCGCCCTCAGGCTGGACGCTCCAAGGTGCGGCGCGGGGCAGGGCGTGCGGGGAGCCGGCTCTCCTCACCTCTCCTTCCCCTCCATGCCCCAGAGCTGCAAGAGAGGAGCCGACCATGGGTGCGCGCCCGGCTTCGCGCCTGCCTGATCCACGCGCCGGCCGCTAATCTGCTCAGGGGGCGGCGGCGCTGTCCGCCCCGCGGTGCTGAACGGCCGCGGGCGGGCGCTCTCCGTGGTGCTGAAAGCCCCACGCGTGGGCCCGGCGGCTGCCGAGCTCCCCCGGGCGGCGGCGGAACCGCGCGGAGGCCTCCGCTGGAGCCCCCGGCCCGGCGGGGGGCAGGTTACGGAGGGTGGGCAGGGGGTCCTGCAGGCGCTTTGGGTGACGGGCTGGCTGCAGGGGAAGGAGAGCTGCGCCGAGCACCGCTCGCAAACGCACCCCTAAAGGCTCTGGGGCCACTGGCCGCGGGCACGTTGCCCGCTCTCCTGCAGACGCCGATCGGGAAAGGGCTCCTCCCGCTGCCGCCATCCCCTCCGCTTCCCCTAGGCGAGCGCCCGGCCCTGGCACCGCTGCTCTCCGGAGCGCTCGGCCCGGCCCGGCCCCGCCGCCGCCACCCGGCCCCGCCGGACCGCGACCCACCCGGTGCGCCCCGCTCCCCGGCGGCGGCGGCGCCTCCGCCCTGCCCGGCCGTGCGGCAGCGCAGAAATGCGGAGGCCCTTTTCTAAGTCCAGCCCAGCAAAATTTCCCCGAGGAAAAGGCTGGGAAAGGGGAAAGGCGGTTATTTTCAGGCACGCTAACGACGCACTCTGCCTCGCCGGGCTGCCCAGGGACGGGTCCTCCCCCCTCCCACCGGCGCCCTTTGCATAACTGGGAAATCAGCGAAAAATCGGAATAACAAAAGCCCCGAGCCTTCCCGGCAGAGCCAGGCGGCTTGTGGCAGCCCCCGAGCACTGTTGCTTACACAAGATGGCACGACCAGAAACCCGGGCGCAGACGGGAACGGCTCCTCCATGCCCAGCCGCCGTAGCTGCCGGGGGCCCGGCTCCGCGCCCACCGCTACCCGCCAGGCTCAGCCAGCGAAACAGAGGCGCGGAAATCCCGCCGCGGCGAGGAAGGGCTCCCGCGCCCCGGCGCGCACCTACCTCCTGCTGCGGGCTCGGAGCGCGGGGCTGCGCGGGGCCGAGCGCGGCTGCGGCGGAGCGGC
>JAVCKT010028524.1:0-10605 GCA_032273925.1 Rhynchotus rufescens
CTGCGTGTGCAGGGGGGTTGGACTAGATGACCTCTGAGGTCCCTTCCAACCTTGGGCATTCTATGATTCTATGAATACGCCAAAGACACAATTGCTGGAAAATGCTGGGGAAAGAAAGGATGTAGAAGACCCCAAGGGGACCTAGTGGTGGTGGGCAAGTCTTCCCTCCAAGGTGTTTGGGCAGCAGATGGGCAGGCGTTGCATGGAGGTGATTTTGGGATATTGGGTCCTTGGATTAGGTGACCTTCCCATTATAGTTGGTTTTCATGGTTTCTTTGATCTTCCTTTTCTCCATCAGAGAAATTCCTCCCTGGATGTTTGGAGCACTTATGGAAGGTGGGGAATCAAAAGCCTGTGCCTCCAAAGAGCTTAGGGGCTGCGGTTTAGCTTGGGATTGCTGGGGCTTTTATTGCTTTTTCTTCTTGTTTAAAGCTTTCACTATTTCAAAGTTTTAACCTTTGGTCAATTCAGTTAAATCCTTTGGATTTGGATGGTGGATTAAGCTCTTTATCCTCCTCATAAGCAAACCTGATAGATAGGCTGTGACCTGTGTGGTTTCTTTTAGTAAAGGTTGTGATTTATCAGGTTTCTAGTGCACTCTCCTTGAAATAGAAGGAAAAACGTTGCATCTGAGCTGGAATTGTATCTTCATACTGGAGGAATATGCCTCACAAATACAGAGTGGAAATACATATGTCCTTGGAAATGCGCAAAGAGGTCCAAGTCTGGAGGTTATTGTGGTATTTCAGATTTTAATATGATTTCCTTTATTTTGTTCATTAGAAAGTGCAAGGCAAATACATAATATCAAGCTACCTATCTAAAACTTCCATATTGGCTTGCCATTTATCTTGCTTTTTTTTTCTTTACATCACAGTGTTACTATAGAAGATGATGTGCATAAAGTAACCCCTTTGCATCTTCTGTGTTTGTAGATATCTGCATTCTTTTATTTCATTAAAATAAATTATTTATGTTAATTAATACCTCCTTTTTGGTGCCCGTGTCCAAGAACATTTCCATGTGGGTTGGAGAGCTTGGAGGTCTTGCCACTGTGTCCTGTGCGCTGGAGGGAGCACAGCAGAACTACAGCAGCTCTGGTTCTTGGTGACCTGGTCCTGGCCCCACTTGTGCAGTCCCATGAGGTGCTGGAGCAGGAACTGGGATTAACACCAAGGACCACAACCTATCCTTACACCCTTCAGTGTGTTAGAGTATGAAAGCTGTGGTTCAATTGATTTCATAATCATAGACTGTGACTATGTAATCAATGTATGTAAACTTTAGGTGAGGGCACTTATAAGTTGGGTCAGTTGCTTAAGTCAGTTTATTCACAGAAAAATAACCTGATTTTTAACACAGTATCATTGTTGTATAGAGCCCTTAAAATAGAGAAGGGAAATATACATCTTTTGAGTTAGATTTCCTTTTATACATATGCAAGTATAAGTACTGTTTTGATGTTATACTTTTATATTATAGTATATTGTATTTTAAAATTTGCTTATATATGGTTTATATCCTGTTTTTATTATGTAAAATGATAATGAGTGTTTTCATACATACTGAGCTCTGACTGCTCACTGAACGTCCATGTTTTTCTATAATCATCTAATACCCAAAATATAGTTTTGCTAAACATATTTCATAGGGTTCATGCTCTAGGTGACCTGCTTGTGCGGTGAGGTTGAGACTAGATGATCTCCAAAGCTCCCTTCCAACCTTAATGATTCTATGATGTTCTCATTGTCAAGTTAAGTCTACAGTGTAATCAAAGTCTGATGTGGATAACTCAGGATTTCACTGGAAAAGCTTCCTATTTGATTGGAACATATTTCACCTGGTATGGAGCTTCGAAAGATAAACATGAGTATTTCTGTGGTCAACATTATAGTATGAAGGTGAAAGCATGTTCATCTGGTTGAGTTTTTGAGTTTCTGAGAAGTGTGAAGCTGCACAATGCTGTTGGGGTGACTTAACCACTGGCCACAGCTGGGGGATGGAGGTCGGTTCCTGGCTGCTGCCACCCCATGGTGCCACTTTGGGCTTCCCATGTCTTAGCTGGGCTCTTCTGGGTCCTGATTCCACCTGCTCCTCTGTTGGCCAACCAACAGAATTATCTGCATTGGCAACCTGAGCTGCTTCAGCAAAGGCACAGTGAGCAGCAAGATGAGCACATGGCTGGTGGGGAAGAGTACTGCTAATAGTGATAAGTCAAGTTTTTACACCTGCTGCTCTTTGGCTCTTAATTTGCTTGTGAATAGGTTCAGGAAGTGTTGGAAATTTTGGAGCACTCAAGTGCTGGTTACATGACCAGCCTCTTTTCTTTCCCTGTGCTGTGTTTAAAAATAAAAAGGAATAGTCTCAAGAGCAAAGGTCTAAAACTTTGCTTCAGAATTGCTCCAGAGGTCATTTCAGGTAAAATCTAAAAGTTTTTTTTATCTGTCTTCTATTTTATTTTTATTTACAGAATTGAATTTCAGAACACTTTTAAAAATAAAAAAAATTCACTCTAAAAGCATATTCATTTTCTAAATATCTCTTTCTCCCCCACACTTTTAATGTTCTTTTTATAAATAAACCTTGTTTTAAAAAGTAAGCATTTGATAAAACTTCCACATGAAAATATGCCCTGACAAGAGGGAAAAAAATCTGAAAGCTCATTAAAAATGTACATGTTTTTATGACTACTTTGATTCTTTCCCTTTCCAAAAACTTATTTCAGGGAAAAATGCTCCTCCTCACCTTTCCAGGAAAGGGAGGATAGCTGTGCTATTATTTTACTATTATTTACTATGATTTTGGACTCGCCTCTGGTCTTGCTGCAGCCTCCCTGGTTTCTGTCCATTAGTTTTTAACTTCACTTCTCCAGTCGATTGAAACTTTCCTTACACAGAGTGTGTCAGGAATTTCTTGCTTCTACCTGTGTTTGGACCATTGTGGATCTAAAATGCTCCTCTGTCTCAAATGCTTCTAGCACAGGGTGCGTGTGTGCTTTGCCCTGCTAGAATTCCTATATGTGTTTCTGTGTCCTTGCCTCATCACAGAATGCTCGACATGTTTCAATGGCTTTAACACTGAGATTTTTAAGACTAGAAGTCTGTTTTCACAGCCCTGAAAATGTTCCAGACGCTTAATAAAGCACTCAGCACTTAGAAGCTAGGACAAGACATAGAGGAGAAGGGAGAACAGGGCTTTTTTGTGCATTGCCCCAGAGAAGGGAAAAAGGTAAGGAAATTATTTTGCAAGTAATTCTAGTTTTAGGAAAACTGATAAAGGGCTTTAAGGAATTGTTAAGTGGCTAATGCTGTGACCTAGGGAAAAAGAAGCTATGTAAAATAGTACGGAAGGAGCAGTTGAAGCAGTGCTTTATTTTTAAATGTTCAACAAGTCAATTATGAAACAAAGGCACTTAAAAATGAAAAGAAACTAGAAATCTGTGAGGCACGTAACAACTTCTTAATTTTTGACCAAACTTGATCAAATGTTATATTCTGTAGTATTGAGAACTACAGAGCAAGAGCTCTATTTCTTTTGAATAACCAGGCAGTTTATCATGACTGAAGACCTATCATCCAATCATCTAACAAGCTGCTTGATTTGTTTTGTTCTCTTTAGTCATCTACACTATTAAGAACAAAGAAAGTTTGTAAATACGTAATTTATGACTTTATTACAAAATGTATGGGTACTTTAAACTAGATTTACTTGGTGTATAAATACCTTTGTGAACTTCAAATGAGTAGAAAAATAATCAGAAATTGGCCTTTGTGCTGAATTGGCTTTTGCGCTGTGTGCAGAAAACTACTGTTTTTTGCACGTGTATTTCTGACTGTGATTCTGAGCTGAGCAAATGTGCTCTAGCCCCTGTCAGACACTGGGCAAATTTTAGGCAAGATACTACCAGGCTACTGAGAGCCCTTTCCAGGTTCCCCAGGTACAACGATGGTTTTTCCCTCTTTATCCGCCTCTCTTGCACTTTAATGTGGCAGAGGCTGTGCCCATGGATCACAGGAACACACAGTCTGCCCTGACTTCCAGACTGGACAGTCAGGTTTCCCATATGGGAATCCACTTAGAGGAATCCTGAAGGAGCTTCTGCTAGGTCTCCATCTACTAGGGAAAGAGAGGGAAGCTCTAAGTTTTAGAGCATTAAGAAACTACTTAAAGCGAGATGAATCACTATAAAGCATCCACAAAGCTCGTGCTATTAAAAGAAATTCCAGATGACCAGTTGCTGCATGTGTTACCTAATATTTTGACACTATTACTTAATATTTGGACATTTTTCGGAGGAGATGATTATCCCAGCATTCTGGACGCTGGTGCTGTTTGGGCTGGTGTCCCCTGCATCTGCAGGGAGGTGTTTCTGGTCCTATCTGCCAAGGCAACACCCTTCTCCTGCTCAAGCCACTGCCAAAATTCCCCCCTGAGTCAATGACATCCCTGTCCTTTCAGGACACAAAGAAAACCTGTAAGCTCTCCCTGTTGTAACTGTCCTGACTTCTCTTCTACCCCTGCTTCTGCTCCACGTCTCCCCACTGAGATGCTCATCAGCCACTTCTGCAGCTTGGGTGAGCTCCTCAGGGCACTTGGATGTACAGGCACCTTGCAAGGTGGAGGCAGCTAAAAAGTGAAAAGTTTTTGCCCTCTTAAGCTGAACTCACTGGATGGAAAAAGGCCTCCTTACACCCTGTAACTTCTGAAGGTCTTTGCCTTTGCTCGTGTTCTTGTATCTCCCCATTTTCTTTACTAATTATTTCTGCAGCCTTGGACACGTGTTGCTGAGGATGGCAAGTCCATAAGGATGAGTAGAATATAGGGAGACAAGATTATTTTTATGCAGCGTGGCTGATAATGAGCTGCTGTCTGCTGCCATAATTAGCCTGTTGTGCTTTTTCTAAAGTTTTGATTTTCTTTGGGTGTTTTTTCTTTGTCCAAGTGTTCTGCCTGTGGCTGTTCCGAGCACCTCCAGAGCAGGCCAGGGCTGGCAACGCTGCTGCCCTGCACAGGTCTGCGAGCCTCCCTTTGCCATTTTTTTAATAGAGGCTGTTAAACATATTAAGCATATGAAACATCATCCACTATGCCCTTTCTACTCAAAGATCGAAGATATTTTTCATATCTTTTGAATGATTGCAGGATTTGTGTGTGTGCATATATATATATAAATATACATATATAATGCATATGTAAAATTGTCAGAAACCTTAAATGTGCACTGGTCACGTTCTTCTGAGTTAAGAATGCTCATGTTAAGGTTTGGTTGTGCAGCAAAGCAAAACCTGGGAAAGTCGGGCGGAAATGAGAGGAGCTGCTGTGAGCTAATGAGCCCTGTGAATGAACGAGCGTGTCAGCACCGCAGAATGAGAGATGCTTAATGGCTTTTCACAATGGATGCTTGTATACGGGGCACACATCAGTGCACTGTGAATTGGCTTATTATGATAAGGCCATAACATAGAACGTTTCTGTTGCAATGGTTCTCTCCTCCTACTTCTTGGGAAATATTTGTTCAAATAAATATGTGGGTTAGTGAGGCAACAGATAGTTATTTGTCTCTCAAGTGTGAGTAATGTAACATGAACAAGCATTAATGACCTAACTCTTTAATTCAACAGGAGATCCTTATTTTTCTTACACGCTAGCTTATTTCTTAATATTTTGGAATCCATTCCTCAGTGTGTGTTGTGTGCTCCCAAGAGAACCGAACGCAAACTGCAGGCGTTGGATAACTTTCAGGTCTATCCAACTTTATCATCTCTTGGACTTTATCTTGGACTTTGTCAACTCAAAGAGGCCAGCAACTATATATATCTACTGCCTGAATCATCCAATAACATCTCCCTGGAATAATGAAAAGACTCAATTTTCAGCAGACACGAGGAGTAGAATTGCCCAAAACACCCACGTGATTTAGCAGTCTTTGTCCCGTTTGTAGAAGAGACTAAGGCACAGGGAAAGCAAAGTCCTAATGAACTTCAGTGAGTCTTAGCACTGCAAAGATATGATCTCTGGATGAAGCAGTTCACAAAATCATTGCACCCACCACAGAGGAAGGGGAAGGGAATGGATCCTTAGGCCTCAACCAGAGGCCTAACTGGACTGATACCCAGTGAAACTGAGGCAAAAGGGAGTGAGGGAATGGAGACAAGGGGTCTGGAGCAGGAACTATTGGCAGATAGCAGAAGACAAGGGAAGATTAGCGAGGAGAAACTGAGCACTGAGAAGAAATGGTCAAAAGTGGTGAGAAATGCAACAGTAGGCCTTGGGCCCACAGTTCCCTCCTCTGCTGGGGCTGTAACAGGAGACTCAGGGGTGCTCCTTTTCAGTAGGTTTTGCAGCCATATTTACTAAAACACACACTATTCCATGCTAAATATCAGCCAACACAAAGGATAACAACATCCATCTGCTATTAGTTGCCAGTCTCTTACCTTGCACGAGCTGCTACGTTCCAGTGCTGCTGCTGAACCACAAGAATGTCAACACGCATCTCATCATTGACTAGATTTTGCTCTTTCTTCTATTTTGCTCTAGAAAAACACAGCAGAATGCCACAAAGTCTTCTCTTTGAAGAATATATGTAAGATTGCAATTCAAGTGGAAACAAGGCCATCTGTGTAACCTCATGCAGCCCCTTGACATCAAATAATGATGGGATGATCCCAAAGTAGTGTCTTGAGTAGGGCAGGAGGTTGCAGGAGAAATCAGGTCATGCTCAGAGCACTTGAATCTTGTTCTGGAAAGCTGTGTCTGTCTCCACAGACAGATTTATTGTGGGATGCTGCCAGGTCATTTGAACTACAATTTTCAGAAAAGGTCATTTGTCACAGTTTTGATTCACAGAACTGCTGAGCCTCAACAGCTCCAGCTGGAGATATCAGGGCTTTAAACATACAGTGTAGCTGGACTTTGGTAGTGCCTATTACAGGATGTTTGCGGAAGCATTACAAGAAAGAGGATTAATATCATGTAAGTGTTTCCAACTTTCAGCAGGGAGAAATTTAAGGACTGACTGAGCTCTAGGCTGCATCTAGGTCATCATATTTAATAGCCATCAGTGGCCTGATCCTCCTTGACTTAGCCTGTGTCTTTTGAAATGTGATTTTGACTGGAAGTAGTAGTGCATCTAATGCCAAAGCTGGGATACTTGAAGTCTCAAGGCAGGCCCTTCAGATGAGTGGAAATAGTTGGCTAATAACACTGTCACTCTTCTAAAAATACTAATAATGCTACCCTTATCTCCAAGGATTATTGTGGCAGTGTCTTGGAAACCATTGGTTGCTATTGCAAAGACATTTCTTGAAAAAGCCCAAAGAGCAGGGTTTTAAGTGGTGTTCTATTGATGGGGCACGGTCACAAATTCCTACGCAGTGACTATGCTGGGTGCTCTGGGCTGCTCCTGGCATCTCTTCAGCACCTGTGGCCCCAACTGCATTGCAGTTCACAATCAGCAAGGCTGTGGTACTATGTCCACTCTCCTTTGTAGCACCGCAGAACTGCTCTGAGGAAGGAACAAGCTAGCTCAAAATTTCTCACTGATGCAATTGGAGCAAGGAGCTATTAGACCATCTACTTGCTGCTGCGGACAGCATAGCTTAACACAAGACATTAAAGCCTAGTTCCTGCACAGAGAGCACCTGAACAAACAGGACGTGCTGGAGCAGGTGCACCAGAGTCTTGCCACTCCAGCAGAAGTGGATACCATGGCTTGGGTGACTTGGTGCACATTTTGGGTGATATATTTTGAACATAAATGCCCATTTAGTACTTGCAAGGGTATGTTAAAACTACTTGGTATCAAGTTATGAACACAAGTACCAGAGGACCATTGCCTTATGATGATATCTTCTGCAGCACGGACTAGCTTGCTTGCTTGAGCAGGCCCTCAGTGGAAGAAAAGCACAGCATGGGCCAGGAGCTCATCCTGTAGAAGGCAGGAGGCTTCAGCCATACTGCAGGCTCCCTGCCACCCTTGGGCTGCATGTCAAACACCATGGGTCTTCTCAGGATTTGGTCGCTCATCGCCAGGCAACATTGGAGCGCATCAGTGGATACTTGCCATCCCTTGTTATATTGCTCTGCTTTAAGGTCATTGCAAAACATTTGATGGACTTCTGGTGAAAATAATTGGTTTTCTCTTTGGACGGTGTTCCAAATTTAGCACATCCTCTCCGAAGCTTAGCAGAGCATTTTCTTGGAGCAGTGTCAAACCCCAAGGTTCACTGTTTAAAGTATAGTGTTAATGCCTGCTGGAGACGATGTTGTAACAGTTAGAAGCTCCTGTCACTCTTTGAGTGATGGTCTTGTTTTCTGGAAAGCTATCTAGCATCTTGGAGATGTCAAATTTTGGACCACAATGTTGACTTTAATGTAGGAATATTCCCCTTGGGCCCTGTTGCTTTACCCGAAATCCAAACCTTTGTATACAACTGCTGATGCTAGTTGCCAATCTCAGAGATGGCCAAATCCCTTCAAATCTGGTGTCACCAAAAAGCTCACATGTCTTTGTAGCTAATTGGGTAGAAAGGCCAGGGATTAGGGACTACTGAGCCAAGTTTGAAGATGTTAAAGGAAGTTGCATTAGTACCTCTACTGAGCCAAGCTTGAAGATGTTAAAAGAAGCTGCATTAGTACCTCTGGAGCTGAAGATTTAGAAAATAATTTTATGTACTTTATTCTTGTGCTGGAGAGACTGAATCCCCCCCTTGACAAAGTGAGCTATGCTTTTTATTTATCTGTTTATTTTGCAATGTTGTGTTCTGTGCAGTTTGCATTCCTTGGGGATGGGAGGTGCTCCTTCTATGAAACAAAAACAAAAAGTCAAGATTTGGTTGTTACATGAACAACAGCAGTTGGAATTTACAGAGAACTTTTAAAATCCTTTATACATATTAACCCTCTTATTACACAGGTGAGGGGATTGATTTGGCTTGAAAAGTCCCAGAAAGGACAGGGTAAATGTAAAACACAGAGGTTCTTTGTCCAAAGGCTATTGCACAAGACCAAGCGCCAGACAAGGCCGGCTCCCCGAGCGCCTCTTCAGACATTCAGAAAGGGTACAGATGAGTCTAGGAAGCCTCACGTTTTTGTTACGAAATATAAACACAGCCATTAAAGAGCTCTATCTCCGGTTCAGAAGTATTTTGGTGGAAATAAACGCCGTATAAAGTTTGCATCCAGGCTCCTCTGTGCTACGCCACAGAGAGGAAGAGCTAGTGTCAAGTACGGGGAGGCCTCACTCTTCCGAGCAGACGCAGCAGTTGTTCAGTTCTGCTCCGCCTGTTCTTAACTTTATTTCCAACAAGGCGTGTTCACTCGCCATGCCCATCGGGAAATCCCACGGCAAGGAAGGCCGGAACGTTTGCCAGATCGCTGCTTCGCCTCGTCTCGTGTCGCTGGTCTGGTTCGCATTAGGGCTCTGCTCCGCGGGGCACGGGGATGCTCCAGGGCAGCTCGCAGCCCCTCGCAGGAGGCCTCCCCGCTCCACTCACTGAGCCCTGGGTGTATTAGCAAGTGTAGGACTAAGCTCTGCTACTCCTAACGCAATTCAGACGCAGGAGGAGAAGACAGAAAGGCGTGAAGGCCTGGCACTACTGTCTGCAGTCCCCATCAAACCCTTTAGCGGACAGAGGGGCCCTTCTGGTAGCGAGTGAGCTGATTTATTAGGGAGTGAAAGTCCTCTGGAGAGTTTGTGCATCAGTAATAAGTTTAAAAATGGGTTACTTGTTTTATTTCTGCTCTGCACATATTGTGCTTGTACATAAGGTGACTTGTTGCTCTGCTCAAGTTGTTCCCAAGTGCCTTAAAATCCCTGCTGGAGGTTATGGGATAAGAGTGTGCTCTCTCCTATGCCTTTAAGATGTAGAAAACTACTTTGAAAAGATGTCTTTTTAAATATATATATATTTTGCTTGCTTTATAATTCATACAGCTCCTCTGCAACATGTTTTACAACTGATAAGCTCAAACGGCAGAATCCTGCTAATGGGAGAAATCTTGCTATCTTGTAGCTTGTGCAGGAAATGTTGCCTAAAGGTGCTCTGAGTGCTCTGCTAGAGATGAAACTGGATCCCTGCACCACACCCCTAATAGACTAACTGCTATAAAAGTAACAGAAATGACTGCTAAGGGCACTAGGAGGGAATGCAGAAGATAAAATAGCCTCTCTCCTGGTTATTTGGTTTAGGCTTTGCTAACACCTCTCTCTCTGAAGTTGTGAATTTATGGCTGGGATTTTAATAAGAGGCACAGCAGGTCAAACTGGGAGAGTTTTTGTCTTTTCAGCCAAAGGGATGGTCACAATACCAACACTTGAACGAAGAGTAAATGACCTAGAGGAACACCGTTGCACTAGACCTTAAAGATGAACCAAACAAGCCTAGTTGGAAACAAAGGCTGCTGTGATGAAGACATTCTTGGAGATTTCTGAGTCTTAACAGCTTTTATTGGTAGAGTCTGTGACAAATGTTTATCTCAAAATCCTGATCCATTAAAGAAAGCTCCAAGTGGGAATGAGAAACTCAGCTGAAGGCAGCTCAGCAGGTTGTTGCTGCATCTAAGTTTTATATGTTCTTTTGGCTACATGGATATATTGAAGAA